>JAGSMR010000514.1:0-22070 GCA_029286605.1 Sericinus montela
TATACAAATTTCAGTTCAATCAATCGACCACTCGCTATCATGACATTAATATGTAACTTTATTTGAACTTGTAATAATCCTTTTGTACCAAAGTAGAATAAATCTACAAGTGTAATGTCTTTAAAGTCAGTACAAATTTCATTATCTGTACTATTTAACTTTGATTCCATTGTAGCTTATGAAAGCCCCGAGGTTCTTAATGTCTTATTATGTCTAGAATTTCTTTTTAAAAGAAATCTAATTAAAATATTTACTGACACCACGTGACCGCCATGATAGCCAGTGGTTGGAATTTCGAGTCAAGAGACCTGAGTTCGGTCCCCAGGTGGCAGGCTTGTGCCAATGGGTTTTCAAAACCTATGTACGATTTATATCGTTGGCTTGGACATAAAGACGGCGACGGGCTCACCACCTGTAACGTTGGCCCGAAAATATCTTCGGTGGAAGGTGGGTCAAAGGGACAATTGTCTAGACTTGACCTCTGTCTACCTCTGTATTGGGAATTGCGTGAAGATATTTATATTTATTTTATTTATTCATTACTTTCTTCAGTACATTTCTTCATTATTCATAGCAGCAACCTGGCTTCACTTGGGCTTACACCATAAAAAATGTGTTTTCTGTCGTAATAATAATAATAAATATCTTCACGCAGTTCCCCAATACGAAACCAGGCTGAGATCTAATCTAGATAATAAAATCCCTTCATTACCTTCCATCAACGGGACCAACGTGACAGGTGATAACCCGCTGCCATCTTTATGTCAAGCTCTGATGGGTTTTAAAACCATTGAATGAGCTCACCTGAGAGACTCGGTCTTTTGACTCGAAATTCCGACCACCCAACATATATAGCGCGAAGGAAGCGAGGAAAATATATAGCGCGAACTCTTGTCTCTAGATTCGAATTCCGATCAACGAACCACTCGGCTATCATGACATTAATATGTAACTTTATTTGAACTTGTAATAATCCTTTTGTACCAAAGTAGAATAAATCTACAAGTGTAATGTCTTTAAAGTCAGTACAAATTTCATTATCTGTACTATTTAACTTTGATTCCATTGTAGCTTATGGAAATCCCCGAGGTTCACCAATGTCTTATTATGTCTAGAATTTCTTTTTAAAAGAAATCTAATTAAAATATTTACTGACACCACGTGACCGCCATGATAGCCAGTGGTTGGAATTTCGAGTCAAGAGACCCGAGTTCGATTTTGGTGGCAAGGAAAAACATGCCAATGGGTTTTCAAAACCTATGTACGATTTATATCGTTGGCTTGGACATAAAGACGGCGACGGGCTCACCACCTGTAACGTTGGCCCGAAAATATCTTCGGTGGAAGGTGGGTCAAAGGGACAATTGTCTAGACTTGACCTCTGTCTACCTCTGTATTGGGAATTGCGTGGCTTCACTTGGTACCACATAAAATAAAATGTGAGCCGTCATGGGACGCCTGGTAGATGTGAAATATCGTGTGTGTACAAGTAATATGCATAAAGATAATATTACTGGGAATGAAAAAATTAAGTACTAAGAAAATACTAATGAAAAATGAAGTATTACGAATTTCTTACAGAAAATGGTAACATTATTTAATAAGCATTTATTTACATTTGATATAAAAATTGATATTAATATCAAGCCCGACCCACAATTTAAATATTTTCTCTCTCTCTCTCTCTGTGACTTCAGTAATAGTTATATTCGATGTTTCCTCTGCCGGTATTACTGTGACGATTGGTCGATGATAACTAAACTACGTTACAAAAGTCCGTAGTAGTAAAGTCCCGTTGTCCCGAAAATATCTTCGGTGGAAGGTGGGTCAAAGGGACTTAATTGTATAGACTTGACCTCTGTCTACCCTGTATTGGGAATTGCGTGAAGATATTTATATATTTATTTATTACGTTACAAAAGTATTGGATGAAACATTATCAAGATAACTCACAATTACAGCATCTATAGTTGTTCCATATTTGGTAGTAGATTCTTTTGGATTGTTGTTGATTTGCAATTGAAATTCTTTTGAAGAAATGTCATTAATGGCATTGATTCAGCTCTTGCAAATTTACATTAAAATCTCCAGCTAATTTTAATGGTAGTTACGATAAATAGTACGGTAAATAGTAGTACGAATAAATATTCGTTTTAAAATTATTAAACCTTTTTGTCTATAAGGAAATGACCTTTCATGTAAAAATGAAATCTTAATATAATTTACATAGTCACTAATATGAATAATATGAATATAATTAATTAAATATGAAAAAGGGATTTCAGTGTTTAATTATAAACCTTAATTCTCAGGTAATAGGGTGTAAATTAGTATACCTTTGTATAGCTACGGCATGCGTCGCCACGCCAGAAATCGGTTTTACGTGCGGCTATAGATGTTTCACATCAAAATGTGTTTTGTTTCTGTCGTAGTAATAAAAATAAATATCTTCACGCAATTCCCAATACAGGGGTAGACAGAGGTCTAGTCTAGATAATAAAGTCCCTTCGACCCACCTTCCATCGAAGACATTTTTTGGGATAACGTGACAGGTGATGAGCCCTTTGCCGTCTTTATGTCAAACCAACAGTTGAATTCATTACGCAGGTTTTCAGAAAAACCCATTGGTACGAACCTGCCACCTGGGGATTGAACTCGGTCTTTTGACTCGAAATTCCGACCACCCAACCAATCGGCTGTCGTGACTTTAGGAGTAATAATAATCTCGAAATAAATTTAAAACAATAACGTGATTGAATTCATTCCATTTCATGCTTCTTTCAAAATTTCTAGGAATGAGTTGAACGTTCAATGCTATCTCTAATCATTTAATGTTTGAAACTGTATTTTCGTTATTTTAAAAAATACAAAGATAGAATATCTATGTAGTTTCTTCCACCTGTTTCTTTTCTATTAGAGAAGCCTAATTATAAAAGTGAGATAGGTTTATAGTTTAATCAATCGATGGATGTAATATTGGTAAATTGTATCGATGAGTAAGTAATTTTTTATATGCCGTTAATTATGTACCTTCAGTAACAACATGATAATCATAAAAGGACATTCATATTTAAAAAGTGGGATGAATATATTTTTATGTAAATATTTGTTTATGCATGTATACGGTAGCATGTAATAGTGTTGGCTAGGACATAAGACTTTCACAAATAAGCACCGGCAAAAGGTGCGTCGAAACTATTGTAATGACTCGAACTCTGTCTAACCCAGCATTCCTAATACTTCGTAAAGATAATATAATTATAAGCCTCATGTATCGAGAGCTACTGGTCGAAAGAAGTGATTGTAGAAAATCAATCATATGAAATAAATAAATAACTTCACGCTATTCCCAATACAGGGGTAGACAGAGGTCTATTCTAGACAATTAAGTCCCGTCGACCCACTTTCCACCGAAGACATTTTTTGGGATAACGTGGTGGTGAGCCGCCGCCGTCTTTATGTCAAAGCCAACGATGTGAATCGTACATAGGTTTTGAAAAACACATTGGTACGCGCCTGCCACCTGAAATGCCACATGAGAAAAGCCTTTATCCTGTAGTCGACATTTTCTGTTTCAATAACTCTTATACTATAACCTCGAAGTAAATTGGAATTCCCGAAATCTATATTCATTAGAAGTAAAGAAACGAAAAAAAAAACTTCTGCATTAAAACTATTACTTTCGAAAAATAGAATTCAGTGGGATTTATATTTAATACTATTTTACAATAATTTTCAGTTTGGAATAGAAGAAAAATTCTATAAAAGCATTTATAATAATTCAACGAACTGAGATTTATTATTTAGTTGGACCGCGCAACAGAAACTTACAATCGTGCGCAGGTCTTTGTGCGGCACGGCGGCATTATGGTTGAAGTCAGAAAAGGTATTCAAGACATACGACGAGCTCAAGACGACTATACAAAAGGAGTTTCCCGATGTAATCAACAGTAAAGAAATGCATGAGCTGATGGCAAATAGAATGAAGCGTAAGGACGAAAGCTACTATCAGTATATGCTTGCGATGAGAGAATTGGGAAAAAGCGAGATTTCCCGATTATGTTGCTATCCAGTACATAGTGGATGTAATCGACTGCGCTCAGGCGAAATTATTTTATATGGCGTAACGACGTACACTATGCTCAAAGAAATTAGTAATTTAGAATTCAAGATGGTAAACGATGCGAAGAAAGAAGCGGGAACCGAAACAGCTGTAAGAAAGAAAACAGAAAAATCCATTCGACGTTGTTACAACTGCGGCGAAAACAGTCATATCTCGACACATTGTCGAACGGTCTCAAGTGTTTTCGCTGTAATCAGTACGGCCATATTGGATCACGATGCACTTGCACACAGGCGGCGCGAGCACAGAACGCAGCGCTGGCGCTCCTCACAAGTCGGTAAAACAGTCCGCGCCGAACGCAGCGCAAGATCGTGCGGTTGGCGGTAGTGGATCTCAGTCGGCAAAACTGCGCTCAGCTAACTTCAGGGTGGGTGCGACAAGTGACAGCAGTTGTGACAGCCAGACGTCAAAAGGTGGAAACGAGGCTATGCAGGTGGAAAATAACGTAAACAAAACAAGAAATCTCTCAACGAAGCCGATGATTAGTGTCAAGATTAAGGAATTAACAGTGAACGCTTTAATTGAATCCGGCAGCGAGTTCAATTTCATGACGGACGAGCGTTTCATTACCGTTGGAACAGAAAAATACGAAGATAACTTATGTTTGACGGGACTCGGACGTACGATGGTGAATTCATTAGGAAAGATGTTCTTGGACATTACAATCGACGGAAAAAACTATCAAAACGTGTTATTTCATATAGTGAACAAAGATGTTATGTCTTTTGATATGATTTTAGGCCTAGAATTACTACGAAAAATAACCATGATAATGAATGGGTACAAAGTGAAGTTTTTGTCTGAAAGTGATGAATGGATGCCTAAGTTGTGTTGTTTTTCAGATCCCACTTTGGAAGTTGAGCATTATTCCATAAGGGAAAAAGTTTTGCAGTGTATTGAAGGTTATAATCTAATCCAATTGAAAGATGCACCTTTTGAGCTGAAGATTGTTCTTAAAGATGACGTGCCTGTCGCCCAGAGACCAAGATGTTTGTCCTTGGCAGAGCAGAGAATAGTTGAAGAGCAAGGAAGGTAAAGGAATGGATGGATGATGGTGCAGTACAAGTAAGTTTTTCAGAATATTCAAGTCCTTTGGTATTAGTGAGAAAAAAAGATGGTTCAGTTAGGGTTTGTGTGGATTATAGACTGCTAAACAAAAACTTTCTTAAAGATGAATTTCCATTACCAGTGATCGACAATATGATAGATAAGCTGTGTGAAGCCAAAATATTTAGTGTTTTGAATTTTAAAGAATGGTTTCTTTCATCTCAAGGTGGCTAAGGAATCTATCCTGTATACATCATTTGTGACACACCATGGCCAATTCGAGTTCCTTCGAGCTCCTTTCAGTTTGTCCATCTGCTCAAAGTATTTTATGCAATTCATAAGCATTATCTTCAGGGATTTGATTTCACAAGGCATTATGATGATTTTCATTGACAATATCTTAATTACAGCAGAAAGTGAAGAACAAGCAGTGGAACGACTTCAGCTTGTGTTGAAAGTGGCTTCAGGATATGGGCTAAAGATAAATTGGAAGAAGGCCAACCTGATCAAACTGGAAATTGAATACTAAAGCCACGTGATAAGGAATGGGGAAAGACAAATGATGCTCAATTAAGGTATTCAAGCTATGAACTGGAGGCAACCAATATTATTGAAGGTATAAAGAAGTTCTTAGCAGAAATATCCTTCTTTTTCAATGTCACTTCAAATGCCTTACAATCTGTGACAATTTTAAAATGTATTACATACAAATACTGCCTGTATTTTGGCCATGTAATACGACCCCAAGTGTCTGGGCTCAACAAACATTAATGTTTGATGAAAGAACTATTCTGCTGAATAACCTGCTGGGTATTATTCCTCAATGAATATGACCTCGAAATAGAGCATCGTTCTGGAACAAAAATGAGGTGTGTCGATGCTTTGAGCCGTTATCCCTTTGTGGCAGTTACTACACTACATGATCAAGTAAAGCAAGCGCAAGATCAGGACGAGGGGCTCTCAGCTATAAAAGAAGTTTTGAAGGAAAATACGTACTAAGATTACTGGGATGAAAATGATATATTGTACAAAGGAGATAAGAAATTACTGGTTATACCTAAGACTATGGAGAAAGAAGTATTGAAGAAGGTGCAAGCAATGGACATTTTTCTAAGAAGAAGATGAAAGAAGCTATTGAAGAGATTATCACATAACAGAATTAGATAAGAAAATTTAAGATTTTATAGTGACATGCATTCCATGCCTGTTAGCTACGAAGAAAGAAGGAAGCAAGAAGGATTTCTGCATCCAATTGAGAAGAACAGTATTCCCTTGGATACCATTCATTTGGATCATGTTGGACCTTTGACGCAAACTAGTAAACAGTATAACCATATACTGACAGTGGTGGGCGCTTTCGCTAAATTTGTTTGGCTGTTTCCAGCAAGAAGCACCTCAAGCCGAGAGACTCTAAATAAATTGGAGATCCATCAGCAAACCTTCGGAAACCCTCAACGAATAATCACTGACAAAGGCACTGCATTCACTAGTCATGGGTTTCAAGATTACTGTAAGGAGGGGAAGATTCTACATGTGACTATTACGACGGGTGTTCCACGAGGCAATGGACAAGTCGAGAGAATACACAGAATATTAATTCCATTACTTACGAAGTTGTGTATAGAGAACTCTGGCCTTTGGTACAAACACAGTTAGTCGAGTGCAAAGAGCCATTAATAGTACCTTTCAAAGAAGCACCAACTGTTGTACACCTTGTGAACTACTTTTAGGTGCAAAATGCAGTAAAAGAAGACATGAAGATACAAGAGTTACTACAGAAAGAGTACATACAAGTGTTCAATGAAAATGAGAGGATCTCAGAAAACAGGCCAAAGAACAGATTCTCAGAGTTCAAGAAGAGAATGCAAAAAGCTTTAATAGAAAAGAAAAGGACATTCACAATACAAAGTTGGAACATTGTGTCTATAAAACTTACACAATTTGGTTCAGGACTTAAACTAAAACCTAAATATCTAGTACCTTACAAGCTGATAATCGCTAACCAAACCAAATGGAATGATTGCTATGATCTGCAAAAAAATGATAGTGCTACTGAGGGGCCTATAAGAACATCTAGCTCAGCAGATTGTATGAAGTGTTGGCCAACAGAAGGTGAAGAGAGTTCTTAATGCAAGAAACTTGCTAAGTATAATTTGGTGAAGAATGATAGATGATGAATGCATTGTTTCATTTAAATTTTTATTACTTTTTCTTCTATGCTATATGTTTATCTTGTATGTTACTTTGTTATCATGGTTTTAACTGGAGTAAATAGGTAGTGTATTTAAAATGTAAAAATAAAAGGCATAACTAAATACTGAGTATAGAAATTTGTAACTAACTTCGAAAATGTTTTGTTTCTTTAAGATGTTTTCTTTCTGTTTTTAAGATTGTTTTTTCTTTTGTTTTTAAGATGGCTTATGTTTTTTTTTTTTTTTTTTTTAATAATTAAGAAAATGTTTGTAAAGTATGACTGAAGGAATGTGGAATGTGTGTGTGATGTATTGTACTGAAAGACTTGAAACATCATGAATGCTGAGGAATGCCTGAGGACAGTCATTGTATCAAGACGGCCGAATGTGGGAAACGGAATGTAAGTTGGGAACTGAATGCAGGGATGAGTGAGAGTGATGAAAGGGAAGGAATGACGGAGTGATGGTAAGTGATTACCGCTGCCCATGAACTGCCTCCCTTAGAGTGCCCCCTTCCCCAGAATTAGGGGAGGGAGGTGTGTGGGCCACCGGTTACCTGCACTCACCAGACGAAACGCAGAAGTTTGTTACACTTCTACTTCACGCCGGTATTCTGCGAGGTCGCGGTACCTCCCCGGTCGAGCCGGTCCATTCATGCAACAACAAAAGCTGATGCGTGGCTTTACCATTGTTAAAAGTGCGGATCGAAATAATTAAATTTTCTAGATCTCTGACTATTTCCTTGAAGGAAAATGTGTGTTGTTATAAAAAAAACTTTTATCAAGTTAGATTAGAATGTATAGAATTTTAATCACCGTTCATTGTTATCTAGAGAGCTTCGCTAATATTCTATCTCGTTCCAAGATTAATCTGGGTTCTTTCAGTTTAAGTTAATTCATTTAGAAAGTCCGCCTCAATCTTTTCTAAAGAGATGTAATTAAGAAAATACGGAGACAATGTTACAGTTTTAATCAGCCATTAATTAGAAATGGAGTATTAATTTCCTATATTATTCCTATATTAGATTTGACAATATTTTTTTTTAGTTATCTTGCAATTTACCATACTGGGGTAGACAGAGGTCTAGACAGTTATGTCCTTTTGTCCCACCTTTCACCTAATACAATTTGGGACAGTGCGACAGGTGGAGAACCTGTCGCCGTCTTAATTTCCAAGCCAACGATGTTAATCCTACATAAGTTTTGAAAAAAGTAATTGGTACTACCACCAACTCTTGACTCGAATTCAGACGTTATCACACCTCCGCTATTAGGACTTTTTAACATATTTTAATTTTTTAAATTTTAATCAACAGTCTTGTATTGCATTGTAAAGGGAAAAAGCCTTAAAATGCAATTGGCTGCCGGCAGATTATAGGTTAATCATCTTGAAAAGTACCAGATCAAATTCAGCAGACCGGCGACGGATAGTAGTCATGTCTCAGGGCAGGTTATATTGTTAATTTATTTAAAACTAGCTACGCCCTGAAGCTTAAAAATAGCTTTATTATGTAACTACCGGATACATTTACTTTTATACACATTTCGTGAAAAGCTTTAATTTGGTATAACAAACAGACACTTCAATTTTATGTAAATGTATAGATTTTAACAATAAGTCAGAAGGTCACGTCACGTGTAGCCAGTGCAACCGATTTCAATTACTCGATATCCGCAATCAGGCACATTCTGCTTCGCTTTATTTTCATCCGACCGATTGCGCTACGTGGACATTTTGATATTTAAATTTTTTCAAGCTGATAAATCACTTTATTTCAATTTGATTTTGCTTTCATAAAAGCAATCGGTATGTTTTGAATGTACAGCGGAAAATAATATAACCATTCAGTAATTGGTATTAGAATTTTTTCATCTGAACTGGGTGGGCCTGTCGCGGTCTTAGTGTGCAAAGGAACGTTACGATATACGTCGATAAATATTTATATAATCATTTGTCACACAAATATTTACCCCAAGCGTGATTTTAACCCGCAACCATTAGTTTTCAAGACATGATAACTACTGTCTGTATCTGGGGAATAGCTTGGAGATATTTTATTATACTCTTTATATTGTATTCGAGCTATTAAACTTTTCGATTATATTATTATATACATACATACATATCGGGCTGGTCAAGACCACTGCAGGACATTGGCCTCTCCCACAGGGAGGATTTGCTATAATCGCCAGGCCTGGCAAGCGGATTGGCGATCGCAGTACCAGACCACTCGCACCTCTGACGCTACTGCACATACTCGGTCTGATAATTTTGGTCTGATATTTTTAGAGATGGTTGTCCCGCAATCCATCGGTTGATACAACGATATTCAAGGCTGTATCCCTTAGTCGCCTGTTACAATATCCACGGGAAGAAAGGGAGTGGCAATATTCTTACGCCGTTACCACACGGATTATATTATTATCAGAATATTATTTGAAAATGAACTGAATGAATAGTTCTGAACAATTTCTAACTCTTTTTATACGTATCTCTTTGTTTTACGCGCCGTTACCATCGTCGCGTAACATACTCGTATGTTACTTGCCCCTAACCCTAAACAAACAGAAACATTGAATGTTTCCAAAATGCTTTATGATTTTCCTCAAACTTCGACATGAAAAGTTTTTTGTTTACGCCAAAATGTAAACGGGATTTTCGTCGTAAAAATCGTGTTGTTATTACTTTTTACGATTCTCTGGAAACTGAGATTTTTTCTTCTTTCTTTTTAATTGAAAGGTAGGTAGGAAAAAAGTTATACATATGATGTTAAGTTATTGACACTGATTCATTAAGACAGTATATGAAGCCTGCACTTAGGCTAATAAATGCCTTCGATAGTGAAAATTTATTTCTATATTGATAGCGTAACGGCTTCTAGAAGTGGCACACCAATTTTGAAGATGTCCCTAGCTCTGAGTTCTTGAGTTCAATACCCGGACAGATCAAAGTAGAAAACCACTTTTCTATAGTGTCTCAGGTCTGGGTGTATGTGGTGCCTTCGTTGTTTCTGATTCCATGACACAAGTGTCTTAGCTTCTTAATTTGAGTTCTTAAGTCAAATCGTTTTCCCCATGGGTGTCGTAGGAGGTGACAAAGGAAAAAGCTTTGTAAATAGCTACAACTGCTGACAGATGGTGGCATATCCACCCCGAAAATTAGTATACTAGAATTCAGTACACCGGTGATGGTTCATAGGGTCTAAGGTGTCTCGTACAGCGCTCGTCAATCCGCTTACCTAGCGTGAATATCATGGCAATCCCTTCCTAGAAAGGTTTCCTATCAATTGTAACACCAGAAGAACTAGGGATTGAAAAAAGAAGAAAATATGCAATTTTAATGATTTTTAAAGCATATGTATACTGAATTTTTATGATATTAAAGAGAAAAAAGTTAACATTTGAACTGACACGGACGGGATTCGAACCCGCGACCTTCGCCGATCTGTGGCGACGCTCTTACTTCCCAGCCACCGTGTCTTACACGCATCAGTTGAAATTTTAACTCTGTATTCTCTTATATTACTTATGTCTTGTTTATTGGCATAGTTAAAAAAGTTAAAGTTTTAACTTTGTTCTCTTTAATTAATTAACATAAAAGTTCAGCATAAATGTGCTTTAAAAATCAATAAAATTGCATATTAAAGTAGGCGATATCGTATTGATAATTCCCAAGTGAAAAGTCAGGATTATCAAATTGTCACTTGCAAAAGGGATAACAGATGGCGCCTATGCCAATAAACAAGGCATAAGTAATATAAGAGAATACAGAGTTTAAATTTCAACTGATGCGTGTGAGACACGGTGAATCGAAGGTAAGAGCGTCGCCACGAAACGGCGAAGATCGCGGGTTCGAATTCCGCCCGTGTCCGATGAAATTTTAACTTTTTTCTCTTTAATCTTCTATCTTTCTTCTTTGTTATTAACAAAGAAGAAAGATAGAAAATAAATAAATAGATAGGGATAACAATTATCGAGAAGGACGATGAAGAACAGGAAAAGCTCTGGTTAAAATGGTGGCAATCTTTTGGGAGGCCTATATTTAGCAAAATAATAGTCACTATAGCTGAGAGGTTGCGTGATCGATTTTCGAGACAAGAGACCCGAGTCGATCTCCAGTTCATACTGATCATGGTCATGGTACTCTCCATGATCATGATACTCATCAAAATTTATGTACGATTTTATCGTTTACATAAAGATGGCGACAGGCTCAGCATTGGTCACGTTGTCC
Organism: Sericinus montela; assembly: GCA_029286605.1. Classification (NCBI taxonomy): domain Eukaryota; kingdom Metazoa; phylum Arthropoda; class Insecta; order Lepidoptera; family Papilionidae; genus Sericinus; species Sericinus montela. The sequence goes on from JAGSMR010000514.1 coordinate 11,596, forward strand.
CAAAATGTCTTCGGTGGAAGGTGGGACGAAAGGACTTAATTGTCTGGACGTCTATCTGCCCCAATATTGAAAATAGCGTGTAAATATTTTTTGTTATTGTACATTATCAAGTAATATTGTAAAAGCCGAAGTTTGTATTAAGGCGTTGTTATGAAATTCCGCCCAGATGGCTACAGTCTCACTACCTGTATTGGTGTTCCTAAGTTCCGGTGACATTATAAAAATTAAAAAAAAGAATTGGATTCGCAGGAGGTCACCAATATTTTTTTTCAAAAGTAAAACAAAAGTAATTTTCTGAGGTCTGGCCGTTTTGCCTTGTTGTTTCCGATTCCTTAACACAAGTGCTTAAACTGCTTACTTTGGAATCAGAGGAACATATGTTGTCATTATGTATGTGTGGATTTATTTAATTTATTTACTCTGGCTACCCTGTCAGCTATGGGATGAGGGAAGGGCGCATGAACATATTTATTCATTTATTATTATTTACTAACTTCACTGTTTACTTAATTACTTTAATTGACCGTTTAACTTGAACACTGAACATTTATCAAAACAACGTCCCTGTTAAAACCAATGTTAAGATAGTGTTATTATATAAGAAATCTTATTACAAATACTATTTTTATAAATAGCCTCAGTATACTAAAATTAAATATTAAAAACAATGGATTTACAATTATCCCTTAAAACTATGTAAACATTTATTAACGCAATAGCTGTGAACACTGAAAAATTTGTCAAAACAATATCTCTTTTTAGGCTTATGTTAAAATACCATTGGACACATCGCCTTAGTCACATTTGGATTGAATAATTAACTATGAATTTGTAATTATATCTTAAGGCTCTCTAAACATTAATTAACCCAAGAATACATACGTAGAAACATACATTGATATGTTGAAAATCACATACATTGCTCCGATGTCTCATGCGTAAGTAGCAAACTCACTTGTGTTATGGAATAAGAAACAACGAATGGGCCACAAATACCCAGTCCCGAGACATGTAGAAAAAGTAGATTTACTCTTTAAGATTTTCCCTTTAGTCTATATGCCCCAAGGACTAATATCACGGGTATTATTCCTTGGGGCATCTATGAAGATGCCCCAAGGAATAATTCCCGTCCTAAGTACAAATGTTAGGTTATGTTAGGTTAGGTTGCGAGGTGTCTGGTAGTGCGATCGCCAATCTGCCTGCCAAGCGTGGCGATTACGGCACGCGAGAGGCCTATGTTCAGCAGTGGACTACTGCAAGCTGTTATGTGTGTACGTTATGTAAGTGTAATGTATAAGTCGAAAGTAACATAAGCTTTTGTCGGTGCAGCATCTAAGTAAGTAAGCTTAGTTGTGTAACAGCCTTCGACTAAATGCTGCCCCCCTGCGGCTCTTCACGCGGTTTTGTAGTTAACGCGAAACCCTAGTTATTGTTTCTGAAATAATGCTAACCTTACAACATCAGCTACCGCCAGTGAAAGTACCGTCAAAATCGGTCCAGACGTTTCAGATGTCTGTCCGTTTGTTCCGGCTAGTCTCTGAGACGGCTAGACCGATTTCAACGGGATATACACTGGCAGAAAGCTGATTTTTTGTGGCGTAACGTGGGCTAGTAGGCAACTTTTTATTTTAGAAACATATTCACATATATTCCTTCAATACAGGGGTAGACAGAAGTCGAGACGATTAAATCCTTCCGACCCACCTTTCACCGAAGATTTTGGGACAACGTGACAGGTAGCGGCGAGCTTATCGTCGTTTTTGCCTAGATTGTTAAAGAAATAAAACATGTCAGTTTCCATTTATTATAAAAATATAACACAATACAACAAATTATTACTAAATTTCTTAGTTCGGAGAGGACATAGTTTTAATTCGAATTTCAGCTCAATTTCAATACCGCATCGCATCGTTCGTGACTAGATCCAGGGCTCCCAATTGGACCTGGTGACGCCGAGGACGTGGGGGTCCGTGCATTGGCGCAGCAGCTCGGATACCTGGCGAGGAACGTGCAAATATTTTTGTTTTTGTACTTTGTTTATATATCAATTAGAATATTAATTATGTCATGGTTAGGAACTGGATATCAGTTACGTTATAAAGTGCTCTGATATATCCCGTTACATCTTTACGAGTATATTATCTTAACCGGTGTTAGGAGCTAGCCCAAACAAAATGAGCTAATCCTGCAAGTGATACTGATATCACAGAACGGGCTGTACCGATTTCAGTGATACTATTCATTTTGTTATAGTGCTACGAACGCGGTTAGTTTGAGTATATACATAAAAACTGCCTATGAAAGTCCATTTCAGGATTGATTCTACAGGCTTCTCGCGGTCATTCAGGCGGATTGGAGATCGCTTTGTCACCAGTTTGCTTATATTAATCTGGTGTGTTTCGAGATAGGTAGGGTAGGTAGGGCCATCCCTCTGTCGCCTCTCGAGACACTCACGGACAGAGAGGATTCGTATGCACATGTAAATCATCAACCCCTAGCTTCGAAGGCGGGGTCGCTAGCAACTAAGCTACGGGGTCAGTTTGTGACCTGCTCCTCCACCCTGCAGCTGCGCCCGTCCCGGGAGTAGGCGCTGCCCCCTCCCGCCGCGCGTCCCGCGCCGAGGCGGCAGCAGCCCGCCGCGCCCCAGTCCCCGGAACTGCGACAGCTGTCCAAGTGCACCGACGTACATAGAGTATTTAGCCTTCACAAGCCAATCCAAGAAAGTCACGAAAGCCAATCTTTAATCTTAAATCCACTTGAAGTTGTTATAAGTTTAAATCCTACAAACTTCTAACTCTGTCCTCACTGTACATATTATAAGTAGCTACTTATATCTGTTTTAATAATGTTAATGTTGAAAGATACACGAAAACGCATAATAAGTATGAGAACGCGATATCTATATGTACACTGGTGTGCATGAGATAAAGATAGTAAAAATGAGTGTAATTTGCGTGTATGACAGGTCATATTAAATACTAAAATACTAAAAAGTATGAAACATCAAAATCTTTATATATTTAAACAGAAACATACATCTAGAGATGGTAGACCAATCGATAAATGTTGTCATTCAATAAATGACCCTCAACTAACAGAGTGTAATAGCAATATCTCATGTGACATGTTCTTCTTATCATGATCATCGTCATCATAACAGTCTAACAGAAGTCTACTGCTGAACATACGCCTCTCCTAAGGATCGCCACATAGAAAGGTCCTGTGTCATTTGCACCCATCGACTTCCCGCAATGTTCTGCAGGTCGTCGCAGCATCTTGTGGGAGACAGTCTAATACAGACAGTTGTATAATCATTCACTAAGAAATATATATATTAATTAATAATAATACAAAATTAAATAAGTAAAGAATGCATTAATTAATTTAAAGAATTCATTAGTTAATTTATAATATACTTAATATAATGTACTTTATAGAAATATGTATACATATCAAAAAAAAATCAAATTGCTATATACTCTTTCAAGGTGTGAAAATATTTTTAAGAACTTCAAATGAGAATTTTATATTCTTTTCTCCAATGTACGTATATATACAAGCAAATAAATAAATACGTTAATATGACACCTCGGCTGAAGTGATCATGCCCGACTAATGTCTAGGAAAAGAGTTAAAATTATATTTCCAACATTATAAAAATTTATTTCGCCTGTTTTATCTCCGCTAGAGACACTCTGTGTCAATAGACGAATTTAAGTTCTTATTCCAATGAATAAATACACACATACTGTTGTCAAGGGTCCGACAAATCAAAATCAAACCTAGACTTCAATAAATGTTTATTGATCCACACTAACAACATTAATTAAAATATGAAAACTAATGTAGTTTTTTAATTGTATGTTGTGTCTTACATCAAACATGGTTGCAGCATCGAATGCCCCCTGGCTAGTTTGTCAATACAACATCCCTTTTAAGCCAATGTTAAAATAATATTTAATTATCCTTAATTTTCCTGATTCACTTTATCTACTTTTGCTTTTATTTTAAGCTTTTAATATTTTACACTTTAGTATAGTACATTTAGGCTTCGTAGAGCTATATTATTGCGAATCTAACGCAACCCCATTGAACTTAGTAAACTTTAATTGACCGTTTAACTTGAACACTGAACATCATCAAACATCTATCAAAACAACATCCCTTTTAAAACCAATGTTAAGATAGTATTATTATATAAGAAATCTTATTACAAATACAGCACATAAATAGCCTCAGTATATTAAAATTAAATATTAAAACAATGGATTTATAATTATCCCTTAAAACTATGTAAACATTAATTAACGCAATAGCTATGAACACTGAAAATTAGTCAAAACATTATCTCTTTGTAGGCTTATGTTAAAATACCATTGGACACATTGCCATAAATGGCCTTAGTCACATTTGGATTGAATAATTAACTATGAATTTGTGAGTATGTCTTAAGGCTCTAAACATTAATTAATCCAAGAATACATACGTATTTATGCATTGATATATTGAAAATCACATACATTGCTCCGATGTCTCATGCGTAGTAACAGCTTGTGGTAACAAGATAGAAACAACGAATGGGCCACAAATACCCAGTCGAGACATGTAGAAAAGTAGATTTACTCTTTAAGATTTTTCCCTTAGTCTATATGCCCCAAGGAATAATATCATCATAGATGCCCCAAGGGCATGTCCGTCCTAAGTACAAATGTTGGGGTTTATGTTAGGTTGGGTTGCGAGGTGTCTGGTAGTGCGATCATAATCACACCTGCAAGCGTGGCGATTACGGCACGCGAGAGGCCACGCACGCCAGCAGTGGACTACTGCAAGCTGTTATGTGTTTACGTTATATAAGTGTAATGTAAGTCAGTAACATAAGCTTTTATGATTGCAGCATCTAAGTAAGTAAGCTTAGTTGTGTAATAGCCTTCGACTAAATACTGCCCTCTGCGACTCTTCTCGCGGTTTTTATGAATTAACGCGAAACCCTAATTATTGTTTCTAAAATAATGCTAGCCTTAGTCACACCTTAGAACATCAGCTACCGCCAGTGAAAGTCCCGTCAAAATCGGTCAGGGCGACAGATGTCTGTCCGTTTGTTCGGCTAGTCTCTGAGACAGCACAGACCATTCAACAGGATTATACGATGGCGAAAGCTGATTTTGTGGCGTAACGTGGGCTAGTAGGCGATTTTATTTTGAAACATATTCACTATATATTCCTCAATACAGAGGTAGACAGAATTTTAGACGATTAATCCTTCCGACCCACCTTTCACCGAAGATTTTGGGACAACGTGACAGGTAGCGGCAGGCTTATCGTTGTTTTGCGTAGATTGTTAAAAATAAAACAGTTAAAAACTCTTGTCAGTTTCCATTTATTATAAAAAATATAACACAATATAACAAATTATTACTAAATTTCTTAGTTCGGAAGGACATAGTTTTAATTCGATTTTCAAGCTCAATTTCAATATCGCATCGCATCGTTTGCTGACTAGATCCAGGGCTCCCATTTGGACCTGGTGACGCCAGGACAGTGGGGTCCGTGCGGTGGCCTGGCAGCTGGATACCTGTGGCGAGGAACATTAAATATCTTAACATTTAAAGGTTTTTGTTTTTGTACTTTGTTTATATATCCAATTAGAATATTAATTATGTCATGGTTAGGAACTAGATATCAGTTAGGTATAAAGTGCTCTGATATATCCCGTTACATCTTTACGAGTATATTATCTTAACCGGTGTTGGCGAATTAGCCCAAACAAAATGAGCTAATCCTGCAAGTGATACTGATATCACAGAACGGGCTTGCTTACCGATTTCAGTGATACTATTCATTTTGTTATAGTGCTACAGGTGCCAGTTGGATTTTGAATATATACATAAAAACAGCCTATGAAAGTCCATTTCAGGATTGATTCTACAGGCTTCTCGCGGTCATTCAGGCGGATTGGCGTCCGCTTGTCACCAGTTGCTTATATTAATACTGGTGTTTTCGAGATCAGTAGGGTAGGTAGGGCCATCCCTCCTGTCGCCTTTTGAGACACTCCTAGGACAGAGAAAGTACGTATGCATGTAAATCATCAAGCCCTAACTTCGAAGGCCGGGAGTCGCTAGCAACTAAGCTACAGGGTCAGTTTGTGACCTGCTCTCCACATGCAGCTGCATACCGTCCCGGGAGTAGGTGCTGCCCCTCCCGCCGGGACGGCAGCAGCCCTGCGCACCAGCCACCGGAACTGCGACAGCTGTCCAAAGTGCACCGACGTACATAGAGTATTTAGCCTTCAAAGCCAATCCAAAGTCACGATAGCCAATCTTTAATCTTAAAACCACTTGAAGTTGTTATGGTTTAAATCCTACAAACTTCTAACTCTGTCCCTCCTGTACATATTATAAGTAGCTACTTATCTGTTTTAATAATGTTAATGTTGAAAGATACGAAAACGCATAATAAGTATGAGGTACTTGATATCTACACTGGTGTGCATGAGATAAAGAATAGTAAAAATAGGTGTGATTTGCGTGTATGACGGGTCATATTCAATACTAAAATACTAAAAAGTATGAAACATCACAAAATCTCAATATATTCAGCAAAACATACATCTAGAGATGGTAGACCAATCGATAAATGTTGTCATTCAATAAATGACCTTTCCAACTAACAAAGTGTAATTGCAATATCTCATATGACATGTACTTCTTATCGCGTGATCATGGTGTCATAACAGTCTAACAGAAGTCTACTGCTGAACATACGCCTCTCTAAGGATCGCCATAGAAAGGTCCTGTGTCATTGCATATCGACTTCCCGCAATGTTCTGCAGGTCGTCACTACAACATCTTGCAGGGGAGCAGAGTATACAGACAGTTGTATAATCATTGACTAAGAAATATATATTAATTAATAATATTACAAAATTAAATAAGTAAAGGAATTCATTAATTAATTTAAAATTCATTAGTTAATTATAATATACTAATTATAATGTACTTTATAGAAATATGTATACATATCAACAAAAATCAGTGCTATACTCTTTCCAAAGATTGTGTATTATTTTTAAGAACTTCAAATGGGAATTTATATTCTTTTCTCCAATGTATGTATATATGCAAGCAAATAAATAAATACGTTAATATGACACCTCGGCTGAGTAGTCATTATTTAACTAATGTCTAGGAAAAGAGTTAATATTATGTTTCCAACATTATAAAAATTTATTTCGCCTGTTTTATCTCCGCTAGAGATAGACTCTGTGTCGATAGACGAATTTAAATTCTTATTCAATGAATAAATACTATTTGTCAAGGGTCAGACAAATCAAAATCAAACTTAGACTTCAATAAATGTTTATTGATCCACTAACAACATTAATTAAAATATGAAAACAAAAGTAGTTTTTAATTGTATGTTGCGTCTAACATCAAACATGGTTGCAGAATCAGATACCCCCTACACAGCAACATCCCTTTTAAGCCAATGTTAAAATAATATTATTACATTAGAAATATTATTAAAAGTATCATTTTTATAAATAGACCGAATATTTATTTAAATTAAATGTTCACTATTAATTTATAATTATCTATTAAAACTTAGTAAACTTTAATTGACCGTTCAACTTGAACACAAGAACATCATCAAACATCTATCAAAACAACGTCCCTTTTTAAAACCCAATGTTAAGATAGTATTATTATATAAGAAATCTTATTACAAATACTATTTTTATAAATAACCTCAGTATTAAATTAAATATTAAAAACAATGGTTTTATAATTAACCCTTAAAACTATGAAAGCATTAGTGTAACATAATAGCTATGAACACTGAAAAATTAGTCAAAACAATATCTCTTTTTTAGGCTTATTAAAATACCTTTAAATACGTTAAAATACCATTGGACGTACCATAAATGGCCTTAGTCATTGGATTGAATAATTAACTATGAATTTAATAATTTTATCTTAAGGCTCTCTAAACATTAATTAACCCAAGAATACATACGTAGAAACAGTGATATGTTGAAAATCACATACATTGCTCCGATGTCTCATGTAAGTAGCAAACTGCTGTGTTATGGAATAAGAAACAACGAATGGGCCACAAATTCCCAGTCCCGAGACATGTAGAAAAATGGAGTTACTCTTTAAGATTTTCCCCTTAGTCTGCCTTTAAGGAATAATATCATCATAGATACCCCCAAGGAATAATACCCGTCCTAAGTACAAATGTTAGGTTGGTTGCAGTGTCTGGTGCGATCATAAATCTGTCTGCCAGAAAGCGTGGCGATTACGGCACGAGAAACTATCGTCAGCAGTGGACTACTGCAAGCTGTTGTTGTACGTTATATAAGTGTAATGTATAAGTCATGTAAATAAATAAATATAATCTTCACGCAATTCCCAATACAGGGGGTAGACAGGGTCGATCTGAACAATTAAGTCCCTTTGACCCACCTTCCACCGAAGATATTTTCAAGGACAACGTGACAGGTGGTGAGCCCGTCGCCGCCTTTATGTCAAGCCAACGATGAAATTCGTACGCAAGTTTTTGAAAACTCATTGGTACCTGCCTGGGGTCAGCTCAGATATAAACTCGAAATTCGACCATAACAACTCGGCTATCGTGACTTTATGTATAAGTCAGAAAGTAACAAGCTTTTTGTCGGTGAAACATCTAAGTAAACTTGGTTATTAACAACTGTCGACTAAATGCTGCCCCTGCGGCTCTTCTCATGGTTTTGTAGTTAACGCGAAACCCTAGTTATTGTTTCTAAAATAATGCTAGCCCATAGTTACACCTTACAACATCAGCTACCGCCAGGTGATCCCGTCAAAATCGGCCCAGACGTTTCCAGATGTCTGTCCGTTTGTTCCGGCTGGTCTCTGAGACGGCTAGACCGATTTCAACGGGATGGCCGCAGCGAAAACAATTTTGTGGCTTAACGCGTGGGCTATTGAAGCGGTACATTTGAAATATGTTCCTATACTCATTCCTACAATACAGAGGTGAACCCAGAAGTCTGGTATTAAATCCTTCCGACCCACCTTTCACCGAAGGTTTGGGAAAACGTGGGCGACGAAAACTTATCATTTGTTTTGCGTAGATTGTTAAAGAAATAAAACGATATAAAAAACATGTCAGTTTCCGTTATTATAAAATATAACACAATGCAACAAATTATGTAGAATTTCTTAGTTCTGGAAAGGACATGGTTTTAATTAGAGTTTCAGCTCCATTTCAATATCGCATCGCATCGTTCGTGACTAGATCCAGGGCTCCAATTGGACCTGTAGTGACGCCGAGGACGTGGGGTCCGTGCAGTGGCGCAACAGCTCGGATACCTGGCGAGAACGTGCAAATATCTTAACGTTTTAAATGTTTATATATCATTTAGAATATTAATTATGTCATGGTTGGGAACTAGATATATCAGTTACGTAAAGTGCTCTGATATATCCTGTCATTTATCATTCCACATCTTTACAGAGTATATTATCGCAACCGGTGTTGGGAGCTAGCCCGAACAAAATGAGCTGAATTATATGATGACGATAAAGTGATTTCAGTGATGCTTTTCATTTTGTTATAGTGCTACGAACGGTTGGTTTGAGTATATACATAAAAACAGCCTATGAAAGTCCATTCCAGGGATTGATTCTGAGCTTCTCATGATCATTCAGGCGGATTGTGATCGCTTCAAATCGCCAGTTTGCTTATATTAATCAGGTATTTTTCGAGATGGTAGGGTAGGGGCCATCCCTATGTCGCCTCTCGAGACACTCTCACGGACAGAGGATTCGTATGCACATGTAAATCATCAACTAGCTTCGAAGGCGGTTATGCGTTTTCGTGTATCTTTCAACATTAACATTATTAAAACAGAGATAAGTAGTTACTTATAATATGTACAGTGAGGGCAGAGTTAGAAGTTTCTAGGACGAAACTTATAACAACTTCAAGTAGTTTCAAGATTGTAAGATTGGCTATCGTGACTTTCTTGGATTGGCTTGTGAAGGCAATTCTAAATACTCTATGTGTACGTCGGTGTACCTGGACGGCTGTCGCAGTTCCGGGGCTGTGCAAGGCGGGAGGGGGGCAGCGCCCACTCCCGGGACGGCGCAGCTGCAGCGTGGAGGAGCAGGTCACAAACTGACCCCGTAGCTTAGTTGCTAGCGACCCCGCTCTGAAGGTAGGGGTTGATGATTTACATGTGCATGAATCCCTCTCTGTCCGTGAGAGTGTCTCGAGAGGCGACAGAGGAGAGCCCTACCTACTCCTACCTATCTCGAAAAATACGATTAAAATGAGCAACTGGTGACAAAGCGATCGATGACCTGCCTGAATGATCGCGAGAAGCCTGTGTGAATCAATCCTGAAATGGACTTTCATAGGCTGTTTTTATGTATATACTCAAACTAACGTGTATCTTTCAACATTAACATTATTAAAACAGACATTAACAT
>JAGSMR010000515.1:0-57506 GCA_029286605.1 Sericinus montela
TTAAAACAGAGATAAGTAGTTACTTATAATATGTACAGTGAGGGCAGAGTTAGAAGTTTCTAGGACGAAACTTATAACAACTTCAAGTAGTTTCAAGATTGTAAGATTGGCTATCGTGACTTTCTTGGATTGGCTTGTGAAGGCAATTCTAAATACTCTATGTGTACGTCGGTGTACCTGGACGGCTGTCGCAGTTCCGGGGCTGTGCAAGGCGGGAGGGGGGCAGCGCCCACTCCCGGGACGGCGCAGCTGCAGCGTGGAGGAGCAGGTCACAAACTGACCCCGTAGCTTAGTTGCTAGCGACCCCGCTCTGAAGGTAGGGGTTGATGATTTACATGTGCATGAATCCCTCTCTGTCCGTGAGAGTGTCTCGAGAGGCGACAGAGGAGAGCCCTACCTACTCCTACCTATCTCGAAAAATACGATTAAAATGAGCAACTGGTGACAAAGCGATCGATGACCTGCCTGAATGATCGCGAGAAGCCTGTGTGAATCAATCCTGAAATGGACTTTCATAGGCTGTTTTTATGTATATACTCAAACTAACCGCGTTCATGTAGCACTATAACACAATGAATAGTATCACTGAAATCGGTAGAGCCTGTTCTGTGATATCAGTATCACTTGCAGGATTAGTGCCTGTTTTGTTTGGGCCAGGCTCCCAACACCGGTTAAGATAATATACTCGCAAAGATGTGAATGGATGTGAATAACAGGATATACTAGAGCACTTTGTTACGTAACTGATATCTAGTTCCTAACCATGACATACCAATATTCTAAATGATATATAAACATTTAAAACGTTAAGATAATTGCACGTTCCTCAGGTATCCGAGCTGCTGCGCCACTGCACGGACCCCACGTCCTCGGCGTCACCAGGTCCAATTGGGAGCCCTGGATCTAGTCAATGTACGAAACGATGCGATTATATTGAAATTGAGCTGAAACCTAATCAAAGCTAAGTGTCCTTTCCGAACTAAGAAATTTACTAATATTTTCAAGTTGTATTGTGTTATATTTTTATAATAAATGGAAACTGACATGTTTTAGAATTGTTTTATTTCTTTAATAACTACGCAAAACAATGTGATAAGGCGTCGCTACCTGTCGTTGTCCCAAAATCTTCGGTGAAAGGTGTGGGTCGGAAGGATTTAATCGTCTAAACTTCGTCTACCTCTGTATTGAGGAATATATAGTGAATATGTTTCAAAAGCAGCCCACGATCCCACGTAACGCCACATGCATCAGCTTTTCGCCAGTGTAAGTCCCGTTGAAATCGGTCTAGCTGTCTCAGAGATTATTAGCTGGAACAAACGGACAGACACCTGAAACGTCTGGACCGATTTTGACGGAACTTTCACTGGCGGTAGCTGATGTTGTAAGGTGCAACTAAGGCCAGTATTATTTTAGAAACAATAATTAGGGTTTCTGCGTTAACTACAAAACCGCGAAAAGAGCTGCAGGGGCAGCATTTAGTCGAAGGCTGCCACAACAAAGCTTACTTACTTAGATGCTGCACCGACAAAAGTTTATGTTACTTTCGACTTATACATTACACTTGTATATAACGTACACACATAACAGCTTGCAGTAATCCACTGCTGGACATAGGCCTCCTCGCGTGCCGTAATCGCCACGCTTGGCAGGCAGATCGGCGATCGCACCAACAGACACCTCGCAACCTAACCTAACATAACCTAACCTAACATTTTATTACTTAGGACGAATTGTTATTCCTTGGGGCATCTATGATGGAAATATTCCTTGGGGCATATATAGACTAAAGGGAAAATATTAAAGTAAAAAAAAAAAAAAAAAAAAAAATATAAAGTAAATCTACTTTTCTACATGTCTCGGAACTGGGTATTTGTGGCCCATTCGTTGTTTCTTATTCATAACACAAGTGAGTTTGCTACTTACATGAGACATCAGTGCAATGTATGGAATTTTCAACCTATCAATGTGTGTTTCTACGTATGTATTTGTTGGGTTAATTAATGTTAAGAGAGCCTTGAGATATGATTACACAAATTCATGCTTAATTATTCAATCCAAAATGTAACTAAGGCCATTCATGGCCATGTGATAATGGTATTTTAACATAAGCCTAAAGAGATATTATTTTGTCTAATTTTCAGTGTTCATAGCTATTGCGTTAATTAATGTTTACATAGTTTTAATGGATAATTATAAATCCATTGTTTTTAATGTTAATTTTAATATACTGAGGCTATTTATAAAAACAGTATTTGTAATAAGATTTCTTATATAATAATACTATCTTAACATTGGTTTTTAAAAGGGACGTTGTTTTGAAGAAGATGTTCAGTGTTCAAGTTAAACGGTCAATTATAGTTTACTAAGTTTTAATGAATAATTGTATATATTAATAGTGAAACATTTAATTTAAATTATTCGACTATTATAAAGAAATGGTACTTTTAATAATATTTCTAATGTAAAAATATTATTTTAACATTAGCTTAAAAGGGATGTTGTATTGACAAACTAACCGGGGGTTATTCGATGCTACAACCATGTTTGATGTTAGACGCAACATACAATTAAGAAACTACATTTGTTTTCATATTTTAATTAATGTTGTTAGTATGGATCGTAAACATTTATTGAAGTCTACAAGTTTGATTTTGATTTGTCTGATGACCCTTGACAACAGTATTCGTGTGTTTATTCATTGGAATGAGAATTAAATTCGTCTATCCGACACAGAGTCTATCTCTAGCGGAATAAAGTGAGCGAAAAGAAATTTTTATAATGTTGGAAATACAATGATAACTCTTTTTCTAGTCATTAGTCAGCGGGCACGATCACCTCAGTTCTAGGTGTCATATTAACGTATTTATTTATTTATTTGCTTGTATATGTACATGCATTGGAGAAAAAATATAAAATTTCCCATTTGAAGTTCTTAAGAAATATTTACACCTTGAAAGAGTATATAGCAATTTGATTTTGTTGATATATATACATATTTCTACCAAAGAATATTATCAATAAGTATATTATAAATTAACTAATGAATTCTTTAAATTAATTAATGAATTCTTTACTTATTTAATTTTGTATTATTATTAATTAATATATCTTTCTTAGTCAATGATTATACAACTGTCTGTGATAGAATGTCTCCCACAAGATGCTGCGACGGCCTGCAGAACATTGCGGGAGGTCGATGGTGCAAATGACACAGGATCTTTCTATGTGGCGATCCTTAGGAGAAGGCGTATGTTCAGCCAGTAGACTTCTGTTAGACTGTTATGACGATGATCATGATAAAATTACATGTCACATGAGATAGCCACGGTACACTTTGTTAAATGAAAGGTCATTTATTGAATGACAGCTTGTTATCGATTGGTCTACCATCTTTAGATGTATGTTTCTGTTTAAATATATTGAGATTTTGATGTTTTTTATACTTTTAGTATTTTATTATTGAATATGACCTGTCATATGCATAAAATTACACTCATTTTTTACTAACATTATCACATGCACACCGGTGTACCATAGATATCGCAATCTCATACTTATTATGCGTTTCGTGTATCTTTCAACATTAACATTATTAAAACAGAGATAAGTAGCTACTTATAATATATATGTACAGTGAGGGCAGGTTAAGTTTCTAGGATTTAGCTTATAACAACTAGTAGTTCAAGATTAAAGATTGGCTATCGTGACGCAGCGTGGAGGAGCGGGTCTGAAACTGACCCCGCTGACTTAGTTGCTAGCGACCCCATATCTCGAAGCTAGGGGTTGATGATTTACATGTGCAGCACAGATCCTCTCTGTCCGTGAGTGTCTCCGAGAGGCGACGGAGAAACCCTACCTACCCTACTATCTCGAAAAATACCAGATTAAAATGAGCAAACTGGTGACAAAGCGATCGACAATCCGCCTGATCCGGAAGCCTGTAGAATCAATCCTGAAATGGACTTTCATAGGCTGTTTTCTGCTTATATACTCAAACTAACCGTTCGTAGCACTATAACACAATGAATAGTATCACTGAGGTAGAGCCCGTTCTGTGATATCAGTATCACTTGCAGGACTGGCTCATTTGTTTGGGCTGGCTCTAACACCGGATACGATAATATACTCGCAAAGATGTGAATGGATGTGAATAACAGGATTATGTCAAACGCTGTTACACGTAACTGATATCTAGTTCCTAACCGGCAACATAAATTAATATTCTAAATGACATATAAACATTTAAAACGTTAAGATAATTGCACGTTCCTCGCCAGGTATCCGAGCGCTGCGCCGCTGCACGGACCCCACGTCCTCGGCGTCGCAGGTCAATTAAGGAGCCCTGGATCTGGTCACGAACGATGCGATGCGACATTGGGGTGAGCTGAAACTCTAATTAAAACTATGTCCTTTCGAACTAAAATTTACTAATAATTTGTTGTATTGTGTTATATTTTTATAATAAATGGAAACTGACATGTTTTAACTGTTTCATTCTTCGTAATCTACGCAAAAAACAACGATAAACTCGTCGCTATCTGTCACGTTGTCCCAAAATCTTCGGTGAAAGGTGGGTCGGAAGGATTTAATCGTCTGAACTTCTGTCTACCTCTGTATTGGAGAATATATGTGGATGTGTTTCTAAAATAAAAGTAGCCTACGATCACGTTACGCCACAAAAAAATCCGGCTTTCTGCCAGTGTAAGTCCCGTTGAAATCGGTCTAGCCGTCTCTCAGAGATTAGCCGGGACAAACGGACAGACACCTATATGAGAGAACGTCTGGACCGATTTTGACGGAACTTTCACTGGCGGTAGCTGATGTTGTAGTGTAACTAAGGCTAGCATTATTTTAGAAACAATAATTAGGGTTTCGCGTTAACTTCTAAAACCACGGAAAGAGCCGCAGGGGCTGTTACACAACTAGTCTTACTTACTTAGATGCTTCTGCGACAAAAACATGTTACTTTCGACTTATACATTACACTTACATGTAACGTACACATAACAGCTTTTAGTAGTCCACTGCTGGACATAGGCCTCTCGCGCGTGCCGTAATCGCCACGCTTTAGCAGGCATGAATTTGGCGATCACTACCCAGACACCTCACCTAACGCCTAACGCCGCCCAACCCTAACATTTGTACCCGGGACGGGTATTATTCCTTGGGGCATCTATGATGATATTGTGGGGCATATAGAATAAAGGGAAAATGTTAAAGAGTAAATCCTTTTCTACATGTCTCGGGACTGAGTGTTGTGGCCCATTCGTTTGTTTCTTATTCCACACAAGTGAGTTTGCTACTTACTCATGAGACATCAGTGCAATGTATGTGATTTTCAACCTATCAATGTATGTTTCTACGTATGTATTGTTGAGGTTAATTAATGTAAAGAGAGCCTTGAGATATAATTACAAATTCATACTTAATTATTCAATCCAAATGTAACTAAGGCCATTTAACTTGTGGCCATGTGTCCAATAGTATTTAACATAAGCCTAAAAGAGATATTGTTTACATCTAATTTTTCCATGTTCATAGCTGGCCGTTAGTGTAATGTTTACATAGTTTTGTGGATAATTATAAATCCATTGTTTTTAATATTTAATTTTACCCCAATATACTGAGGCTATTTATAAAAACAGTATTTGTAATAAGATGTCTTATGTAATAATACTATCTTAACATTAGTTTTAAAAAGAGGACGTTGTTTTGAAAGATGTTCAGTGTTCAAGTTAAACGGTCAATTATAGTTTACTAAGTTTTAATAGATAATTGTATATTAATAGTGAAACATTTAATTTTAATATTCGGCTATTTATAAAATGGTACTTTTAATAATATTTCTAATGTAAAAATATTATTTTAACATTGGCTTAAAAAGGGATGTTGTATTGACAAACTAGCCGAGGGTTATTCGATTAACACCAACCATGTTTGATGTTAGACGCAACATACAATTAAGAAACTACATTTGTTTCATATTTTAATTAATGTTGTTAGTATGGATCAATAAACATTTGTATTGAAGTCTAAGTTTGATTTTGATTTGTCGACCCTTGACAACAGTATTTGTGTGTTATTCATTGGAATGAGAATTTAAATTCGTCTATCGACACAGAGTCTATCTCTAGCGGAGATAAAACAGGCGAAAAATTTTTATAATGTTGGAAATACAATATTAACTCTTTACCTAGACATTAGTCCGGGCACGATCACCTCAGTTCTAGGTGTCATATTAACGCATGTTGTTGTTTATTTGCTTGTATATGTACATGCATTGGAGAAAAAAGAATATAAAATTCCCATTTAGAGTTCTTAAAATATTTACACACCTTGAAAGAGTATATAGCAATTTGATTTTGTTGATATATATACATATTTCTATAAAGTATATTATAAGTATATTATAAATTAACTAATGAATTCTTTAAATTAATTAATGAATTCTTTATGACTAATTTTGTATTATTATTAATTAATATATCTTTCTTAGTCAATAAATTATACAACTGTCTGTATTAGAATGTCTCCCGCAAGATGCTGCGACGACCTGCAAGAACATTGCGGGAAGTCGATCAGGTACAAATGACACAGGACCTTTTCTATGTGTGGCGGCGATCCTTAGGAGGCGTATGTTCAACAATGAAGACTTCTGTTAGACTGTTATGATGACGATGATCATGATAAGAAGTACATATCACGCAGGATATTGCAATTACACTTTGTTAAATGAAGGTCATTTATTGAAGATGACAACATTTATCGATTGGTCTACCATCTTTAGATGTATGTTTCTGTTAAATATGTTGAGATTTTGATGTTTTTATACTTTTATTATTTATTATTGAATATGACCTGTCATATACGCAAATTACACTCATTTTACTAACATTACCACATGCACACCAGTGTACATATAGATATATCGCAATCTCATACTTGTGTACGTTTTCGTGTATCTTTCAACATTAACATTATTAAAACAGAGATAAGTAGCTACTTGTAAGATGTACAGTGAGGGCAGGTTAGAAGTTTCTAGGATTTAAACTTATAACAACTTCAAGTAGTTTCAAAGATTAAGGTGTGGCTATCGTGACTTTCTTGGATTGGCTTGTGACACCTCTAAATACTCTATATTACGTCGGTGCGCGGACGGCTGTAGCAGTTCAGGGGCTGGTGCGCGGCGGGAGGGGCAGCGCCCACTCCCGGGACAGGAGGCACAACTGCAGCGTGGAGGAGCAGGTCACAAACCCAGCCCCGTAACAGTTGCTAACGACCCGCCTTCGAAGCTGGGGGTTGATGATTTACATGTGCGCCACCAGTCCTCTCTGTCGTGAGTGTCTCGAGAGGCGACAGAGGGAGAGCCCTACCTACCTACCTATCTCGAAAAATACCAGATTAAATGAGCAAACTGGTGACAAAGCGATCGACAATCCCGCCTGAATGATCGCGAGAAGCCTGTAGAATCAATCCTGAAATGGACTTTCATAGGCTGTTTTTATGTATATACTCAAATAACCGCGTTCGTAGCACTATAACACAATGAATAGTATCACTGAAATCGGTAGAGCCCGTTCTGTGATATCAGTATCCTGCAGGATTAGCTCGTTTTGTTTGGGCTAGCTCCTAACACCGGTTAAGATAATATACTCGCAAAGATGTGAATGGATGTGAATAACAGGATATCAGAGCACTTTGTTACGTAACTGATATCTAGTTTCCTAACCATGACATAATTAATATTCTAAATGATATATAAACATTTAAAACATTCTAAGATAATTGCACGTTCCTCGCCAGGTATCGAGCTGCGCCTGCTGCGGACCCCACGTCCTCAGCGTCCCACCAGGTCAATTGAGGCCCTGGATCTAGTCACGAACGATGCGATGCGATGAAATTGAGCTGAAACTCTAATTAAAACTATATGTCATTTCCGAACTAAAGAAATTTACTAATAATTTGTTGTATTGTGTTATATTTTTATAATAAATGAAACTGACATGTTTTAACTGTTTTATTTCTTTAACAATCTACGCAAAAAACAACGATAAATCGTCTTCCTGTCACGTTGTCCCAAAATCTTCAGTGAAGGTGGGTCGGAAGGATTTAATCGTCTAGACTTCTGTCTACCTTTGTATTGGAGAGGAATATGTGAATATGTTTCTAAAATAAAGTAGCCTACGATCACGTTACGCCACAAAAAAAATCAGCTTTCTGCCAGTGTAAGTCCCGTTGAAATCGGTCTAGCCGTCTCAGAGATTAGCCGGAACAAACGGACGAACACCTGAAACGTCTGGACCGATTTTGACGGAACTTTCACTGGCGGTAGCTGATGTTGTAGATAACTAACTAAGGCTAGCATTATTTTAGAAATAATAATTAGGGTTTCGCGTTAACCACAAAACCGCGAGGAAGAGCCGCGGGGGCAGCATTTAGTCGAGCTGTTACGCAACTAAGCTGCCTTAGATTGATGCCGACAAAGCATGTTACTTTCGACATACATTACATATGTAACGTACACACATAACAGCTTGCGGTGGTCCACTGCTGGACTGGGCCTCTCGCGTGCCGTAATCGCCGCTTGGCAGGCAGATTGGCGATCACACTACCAGACACCTCACAACCTAACCTAACATTTGTACTTAGGACGGGTATTATTCCTTGGGAGGCATCTGAGTGATATTATTTGTGGGGCATATAGACTAAAGGAAAATATTAAGGGAGTAAATCTACTTTTCTACATGTCTCGGGACTGGGTATTTGGTGGCCCATTCGTTGTTTCTTATTCCTAACACAAGTGAGTTTGCTACTTACGCATGAGACATCAGTGCAATGTATGTGATTTTCAACCTATCGAATGTATGTTTCTACGTATGTATTGTTGGGTTAATTAATGTTAGAGGCCTTGAGATTAATTACAAATTCATACTTAATTATTCAATCCAAATGTAACTAAGGCCATTTCATGGCCATGTGTCCAATAGTATTTCTTATAAGCCTAAAAGAGATATTGTTTTGTCTAATTTTCAGTGTTCATAGCTATTGCGTTAATTAATGTTTACATAGTTTTAATGGATAATTATAAATCCATTGTTTTTAATATTTAATTTTAATATACTGAGGCTATTTATAAAAACAGTATTTGTAATAAGATTTCTTATATAATATACTATCTTAACATTGGTTTTAAAAGGGACGTTGTTTTGAAAGATGTTCAGTGGTGTTCCATTAAACGGTCAGTTATGGTTTACTAAGTTTTAATAGATAATTGTATATATTAATAATTAGTATTTAATTTAAATTAATATTCGGCCTATTATTTATAAAATGGTACTTTAATAATATTTCTAATGTAAAATATTATTATTTAACGCATTGGCTTAAAGGGATGTTGTGACCATTGGCCGGGGGTTATTCGATGCTGCAACCATGTTTGATGTTGTTAGACGCAACATACAATTAGAAACTACATTTGTTTTCATATTTTAATTAATGTTGTTAGTATGGATCAATAAACATTTATTGAAGTCTAAGTTTGATTTTTGATTTGTCTGACCCTTGACAACAGTATTTGTGTATTTATTCATTGGAATGAAGAATTTCAAATTCGTCTATCGACACAGAGTCTATCTCTAGCGGAGATAAAACAGGCGAAAGAAATTTTATAATGTTGAAATACAATATTAACTTTTCCTAGTCATTAGTCGGGCACGATCACCTCAGTTCTAAATTGTCATATTAACGTATTGTTGTTGTTGCTTGTATATGTACATGCATTGGAGAAAAGATATAAAATTCATTTGAAGTTCTTAAAATATTTACACACCTTGAAAGAGTATATAGCAATTTGATTTTTGTTGATATATATACATATTTCTATAAAGAATATTATATTAAGTATATTATAAATTAACTAATGAATTCTTCAAATTAATTAATGAATTCTTTGCTTATTCCAATTTTGTATTATTATTAATTAATATATCTTTCTTAGTCAATGATTATACAACTGTCTGTATTAGAATGTCTCCGCAAGATGCTGCGACGACCGCAAGAACATTGCGGGAAGTCGATCGGTGCAAATGACACAGGACCTTTCTGTCTTGGCGATCCTTAGGAGAGGCGTATGTTCAACAGTAGACTTCTGTTAGACTGTTATGATGACGATGATCATGATAAAATTACATGTCACATGAGATGTTGCAATTACACTTTGTTAATGAAAGGTCATTTGTTGAATGACAACATTTATCGATTGGTCTACCATCTTTAGATGTATGTTTCTGTTTAAATATATTGAAGTTTTTGATGTTTTATACTTTTATTATTTTATTATTGAATATGACCTGTCATATACGCAAAATTACACTCATTTTTACTAACATTATCACATGCACACCAGTGTACATATAGATATCACCAATCTCATACTTATTATGCGTTTCGTCTTTCAACATTAACATTATTAAAACAGAGATAAGTAGCTACTTATAATATGTACAGTGAGGGCAGGTTAAGTTTCTAGGTTAAACTTAACAACTGAAGTGGTTTCAAGACAAGATTGGCTATCGTGACGCGGCGTGGAGGAGCGGGTCTGAAAGCTGACCCGTAAGCAGTTGCTAGCGACCCCGCCTTCGAAGCTAAGGGTTGATGATTTACGTACGCCACAGATCCTCTCTGTCCGTGAGTGTCTCGAGAGGCGACAGAGGGAAGGCCCTGCCTACCTACCTATCTCGAAAAATACCAGATTAAAATGAGCAAACTGGTGACAAAGCGATCGACAATCCGCCTGAATGATCGCGAGAGTATATAGAATCAATCTGAAATGGACTTTCATG
This sequence comes from Sericinus montela, assembly GCA_029286605.1. Lineage (NCBI taxonomy): Eukaryota > Metazoa > Arthropoda > Insecta > Lepidoptera > Papilionidae > Sericinus > Sericinus montela. Next base: position 10,842 of record JAGSMR010000515.1, read on the forward strand.
GGCTGTTTTTGTATATACTCAAAATAACAACGTTCGTAGCACTATAACTGTGGAATAAATTATCACTGAAATCAGTGGGGGCCCGTTCACCAGCCGATATCCGAAGTACATCCACTTGCAGGGACTAGCTCATTTTGTTTGGAGGCAGCTCTAACACCAGTTCACATCCATTCACATCTTTGCGGGTATTACTCGCAAAGTGTGAATGGTAACAGGATATCAGAGCACTTTGTTGCGTAACTGATATCGGTTCTAACCATGACATAATTAATATTCTAAATGACAACGGCTTTAAAGCGTTAGGAATAATTGCACGTTCTCGCCAGGTATCGAGCTGCTGCGCTGGCACTGCGGACCCCACGTCCTCGGCGTCACCAGGTCAATTGAGGGCCCTGGATCTAGTCTGAACGATCGATGCGATATTGAAATTGAGCTGAAACTCTAATTAAAACTATGTCCTTTCCGAACTAAGGAAATTTACTAATAATTTGTTGTATTGTATGTTATATTTTTATAATAAATGGGAAAAGCGGCATGTTTTAACTGTTTCATTCTTTAACAATCTACGCAAAAACAACGATAAGCTCGTCGCTATCGGTCGTTAATCCCAAAATCTTTGTTGAAAAGGTGGAATTCGGAAGGATTTAATCGTCTAGACTGTCTACCTTTGTATTGGAGGAATATGTGAATATGTTTCTAAAATAAAAAGTAGCCTACTATCCCACGTTACGCCACCACAAAAAAAATCAGCTTTCTGCCGGTGTAGGTCGATTTAATCCGGTCTAGCCGTCTCAGAAGTTAGCCGAGACCGACGGACGAGCACCTGAAACGTCTGGACCGATTTTGTGGAACTTTCACTGGCGGTAGCTGATGTTGTAAGGTGTAACTAAGGCTAGCATTATTTTAGAAACAATAATTAGGGTTTCGCGTTAACTACAAACCGCGAGAAAGAGCCGCGAGGGCGGCATTTGGTCGAAGGCTGTTACACAACTAAAGCTTACTTACTTAGATGCTGCACCGACAAAAGCTTATGTTACTTTCGACTTATACGTACACTTATGTAACGTACACACGCAACAGCTTGCAGTAGTCGCTGCTGGACATAGGCCTCTCGCGTGCCGTAATCGCCACGCTTGGCGAGCCAGATTGGCGATCACACTACCAGACACCTCACCAACTTCTTCTTGTTTGTACTTAGGACTGGTGTTATTCTTGGGGCATCTATGATGATATTATTCCTTGGGGCATATAGACTAAAGGGAAAATGAGGAGTAAATCTACTTTTCTACATGTCTCAGGACTGGGTATTTGTGGCCATTCGTTGTTTCTTATTCCATAACACTGATGGGTTGCTACTTACGCATGAGACATCAGTGCAATGTATGTGATTTTCAACCTATCAATGTATGTTTCTACGTATGTATTGTTGGGTTAATTAATGTTAAGAGAGCCTTGAGATATAATTACAAATTCATACTTAATTATTCAATCCAAATGTAACTAAGGCCATTTATATTGTGTGTCCCAATGGTATTTTAACATAAGCCTAAAGAGATATTGTTTTGTCTAATTTTTCAGTGTTCATAGCTATTGCGTTAATTAATGTTTACATAGTTTTAATGGATAATTATAAATCCATTGTTTTAATATTTAATTTTAATATACTGAGGCTATTTATAAAACAGTATTTGTAATAAGATTTCTTATATAATAATACTATCTTAACATTGGTTTAAAAGGGACGTTGTTTTGAAAGATGTTCAGTGTTCAAGAGTTAAACGGTCAATTATAGTTTACTAAGTTTTAATAGATAATTGTATATAATATTAATAGTGAAACATTTTAATTTAAATTAATATTCGGCCTATTTATAAAAAATGGTACTTTTAATATTTCTAATGTAAAATATTATTTAACATTGAAAACTTAAAAGGGATGTTGTGTTGACCGACTAGCCGGGGGTTATTCGATGCTGCAACCATTTTTCCTGGAGCATTGATCGGGCATGATCACCTCAGTTCTAGGTGTCATATTAACGTGTTGTTGTTTATTTGCTTGTATATGTACATGCATTGGAGAAAAGATAAGAATTCCCATTTGAGTTCTTAAAAATATTTACACACCTTGAAAAGTATATATGATTTGATTTTGTTGATATATATACATATTTCTATAAGTATATTATAATAAGTATAATATAAATTAACTAATAGATTCTTTAAATTAATTAATGAATTCTTTACTTATTAATTTTGTATTATTATTAATTAATATATCTTTCTTAGTCAATGATTATACAACTGTCTGTATTAGAATGTCTCCCGCAAGATGCTGCGACGACCTGCAGAACATTGCGGGAAGTCGATGAGTGCCGTGACACAGGACCTTTCTATGTAGCGATCCTTAGGAGAGCGTATGTTCAGCAGTGAACTCTGTAATTTATTATGATGACGATGATCATGATAAAGTACATGTCACATGTGAGATATTGCAATTACACTTTGTTAAATGAAGGTCATTTATTGAATGACAACATTTATCGATTGGTCTACCATCTTTAGATGTGTTTCTATTTAAATATGTTAAATTTTTGATGTTTTATACTTTTTAGTGTTTTATTATTGAATATGACCTGTCATATGCATAAATTACCTCATTTTTACTAACATTATCACATGCACACCAGTGTACATATAGATATCGCAATCTCATACTTATTATGTAGCACTACGTGTATCTTTCAACATTAACATTATTAAAACAGAGATAAGTAGCTACTTATAATATGTGTACAGTGAGGGGCAAGGTTAAGTTTCTGGGATTTAAACTGTAACAACTTCAAATAGTTCAAGATTAAAGATTGGCTATCGTGACTTTCTTGGATTGGCTTGTGAAAGGCACCTCTAAATACTCTATGTACGTCGGTGCACTTGGACGGCTGTCGCAGTTCGGGGGCTAGTGCGCGGCGGGAGGGGGCAGCGCCCACTCCCGGGACAGGCGCAGCTGCAGCGTGGAGGCAGGTCACAGAAGCTGACCCGTAGCTTAGTTGCTAGCGACCCCGCCTTCGAAGGTGAGGTTGATGATTTATGTGCATGCAGATCCTCAGTCCAGTAGTGTCTCGAGAGGCGACAGAGGAGAGCCCTACCTACCTACCTATCTCCGAAAATACCAGATTAAAATGAGCAAACTGGTGACAAAGCGATCGACAATCACCCACCTGAATGATCGCGAGAAGCCTATAGAAATCAATCCTAGGAAATGGACTTTCATAGGCTGTTTTTATGTATATACTCAAACCAACCGCGTTCGTAGCACTATAACACAATGAATAGTATCACTGAAATCAGTGAAACCCGTTCTTGATATCAGTATCACTTGCAGGATTAGCTCGTTTTGTTTGGGCTGGCTCCTAACACCGGTTAAGATAATATACTCGCAAAGATGTGAATGGATGTGAATAACAGGATATATCAGAGCACTTTGTTACGTAACTGATATCTAGTTCTAACCATGACATAATTAATATTCTAAATGATATATAAACATTTAAAACGTTGAATAATTGCACGTTCCTCGCCGGGTATCGAGCTGCTGCGCTTGCTGCACGGACCCCCACGTCCTCAGCGTCACCAGGTCAATTGGGGGCCCTGGATCTAGTCTGGGCGATGCGATCGATATTGAAATTGAGCTGAAACTCTAATTAAAACTATGTCTCATTTCGAACTAAAATTTACTAATAATTTGTTGTATTGTGTTATATTTTTATAATAAATGAAACTGACATGTTTAACTATTTTATTCTTTAACAATCTACGCAAAACAACGATAAGCTCGTCGCTACCTGTACGTTGTCCCAAAATCTTCGGTGAAAGGAATTGGGTCGGAAGAAGTTTAATCAATCTGAACTTCTATCTACCTTTGTGGAGGAATATATGTGAATATGTTTCTAAAATAAAAAAGTAGCACGATCCCACGTTACGCCACAAAAAAAATCAGCTTTCTGCCAGTGTATAAGTCCCGTTGAAATCGGTCTAGCCGTCTCGATTAGCCGGAACAAACGGACAGACACCTGAAACGTCTGGACCGATTTTGACGGAACTTTCACTGGCAGCGGTAGCTGATGTTGTAAGGATGTAACTAAGGCTAGCATTATTTTAGAAATAATAATTGGGGTTTCGCGTTAACTACAAAACCGAGAAGAGCCGCGAGACGGCATTTGGTCGAAGGCTGTTTACAACTAAGCTTGCCGCCCAGATGATGCACCGACAAAAGCTTATGTTACTTTCAACATACATTACACTTATGTAACGTACACACGCAACAGCTTGCAGTAGTCCACTGCTGGACATAGGCCTCTCGCGTGCCGTAATCATACGCTTGGCGACGGATTGGCGATCACACTACCAGACACCTCGCAACCCTAACCTAACATTTTGTACTGGGACGGGTATTATTCTTGGGGCATCTATGATGATATTATTCCTTAGGGCATATAGACTAAAGGAAAATATTAAAGGAGTAAATCTGCTTTCTACATGTCTCGGGACTGGTATTTGTGGCCCATTCGTTGTTTCTTATTCCATAACACATTAAGGTTGCTGCTTACGCATGAGACATCGGTGCAATGTATGTGATTTTCAACCTATCAATGTATGTTTCTACATTATGTATTGTTGGGTTAATTAATGTTAAGAGGCAACGAGATATAATTACAAATTCATATGAGTATTCAATCCAAATGTAACTAAAGATAATTCATGGCCATGTGTCCAATAATTTAACATAAGCCTAAAGAGATATTGTTTTGTCAATTTTTCAGTGTTCATAGCTATTGCGTTAATTAATGTTTACATAGTTTTTAATGGATAATTATAAATCCATTGTTTTTAATATTTAATTTTAATATACTGAGGCTATTTGTAAAAACAATTATTTTAATAAGATTCTTATATAATAATACTATCTTAACATTGGTTTTAAAAGGGACGTTGTTTTGAAAGATGTTCGGTGTTCAAGTTAAACGGTCCAGTTATAGTTCTAGAAAGTTTAATAGATAATTGTATATATTAATAGTGAAACATTTAATTTAAAATTATTATTCGGCCTATTTATAAAATGGTACTTTTAATAATATTTCTAATGTAAAAATATTATTTTAACATTACAACTTAAAAGGGATGTATTGACAAACTAGCCGGGGGTTTATTCGATGCTGCAACCATGTTTGATGTTGAGCGCAACATACAATTAGAAACTACATTTTGTTTCATATTTTAATTAATGTTGTTGGCGTGTGGATCAATAAACATTTATTGAAGTCTAAGTTTGATTTTTGATTTGTCATTACCTTGACAGCAGTATTTGTGTATTTATTCATTGGAATGAGAATTTAAATTCGTCTATCGACACAGAGTCTATCTCTGGCGGAGATAAAACAGGCGAAAAGTACATGTTGGAAATACAATATTAACTCTTTCCTGGTCATTAGTCGGAACGCATGATCACCTCAGTTCTAGGTGTCCTTATTAACGTATTTATTTATTTATTGCTTGTATATGTACATGCATTGGAGAAAAGAATATAAAATTCCATTTTCTGAGTTCTTGAAGTGTTTTACACACCTTGAAAATTATATAATTTGATTTTTGTTGATATATACATATTTCTAAAGAATATTATATTAAGTATATTATAGAAATTAACTAATGAATTCTTCATTCAATTAATGAATTCTTTACTTATTTTAATTTTGTATTATTAATTATTATATCTTTCTTAGTCAATGATTATACAACTGTCTGTATTAGAATGTCTCCACGAATTGCGACGACCTGCAGAACATTGCGGGAAGTCGACAGGTGCAAATGACACAGGACCTTTCTATGTGGCGATCCTTAGGAAGGCGTATGTTCAACAGTAGACTTCTGTTAGACCCAATATGACGATGATCATGATGAAGTACATGTCACATGAGATATTGCAATTACACTTTATTTAAATGAAGGTCATTTGTTGAATGACAACATTTATCGATTGGTCTACCATCTTTAGATGTATGTTTCTGTTTAAATATATTGAAGTTTTGATGTTTACATACTTTTGGTATTTTATTATTGAATATGACCTGTCATATACATAAATTACACTGTTTTTACTAACATTATCACATGCACAATTGTACATATAGATATCTAAATCTCTCATACTTATTATGCGTTTTCGTGTATCCTTTCAACATTAACATTATTAAAACAAGGATAAGTAGCTACTTATAATATGTACAGTGAGATGAGTTAGGTTTCTAAGTTTAAACTTATAACAACTTCAAGTAGTTTCAAGATTAAAGATTGGCTATCGTGACTTTCTTGGATTGGCTTGTGAAGGCACCTCTAAATACTCTATACGTCGGTGCACTTGGACGGCTGTCGCAGTTCCCGGGGGCTAGTGCGCGGCAGGAGAGCAGCACTCCGGGACAGGCACAGCTGCAGCGTGGAGGCAGGTGCAAGCGGCCCGTAGCTTAGTTGCTGGCGACCCCGCCTTCGAAGGTAGGGGTTGATGGTTTACATGTACGCCACGAATCCTCTCAGTCCGTGGTGTCTCGAGAGGCGACAGAGGAGAGCCCTACCTACCTACCTATCTCGAAAAATACCAGATTAAAATAGGCAAACTGGTGACAAAGCGATCGACAATCCGCCTGAATGATCGCGAAGCCTGTAGAATCAATCCTGAAATGGACTTTCATAGGCTGTTTTTATGTATATACTCAAACTAACCGCGTTCGTAGCACTATAACACAATGAATAGTATCACTGAAATCGGTGAGGCCCGTTCTGTGATATCAGTATCACTGCAGGATTAGCTCGTTTTGTTTGGGCTAGCTCCTAACACCGGTTAAGATAATATACTCGCAAAGATGTGAATGGATGTGAATAACAGGATATATCAGAGCACTTTGTTACGTAACTGATATCTAGTTCTAACCATGACATAATTAATATTCTAAATGATATATAAACATTTAAAACGTTAAGATAATTGCACGTTCCTCGCCGGGTATCGAGCTGCTGCGCACTGCGGACCCCCACGTCCTCGGCGTCACCAGGTCAATTGGGAGCCCTGGATCTAGTCACGAACGATGCGATGCGATATTGAAATTGAGCTGAAACTCTAATCAAAACTATGTCCTTTCCGAACTAAGAAATTTACTAATAATTTGTTGTATTGTGTTATATTTTTATAATAAATGGAAACTGACATGTTTTAACTGTTTTATTTCTTTAACAATCTACGCAAAAACAATCTACGCAAAATCGCTACCTGTCACGTTGTCCCAAAATCTTCAGTGAAAGGTGGGTCGGAAGGATTTAATCGTCTAGACTTCTGTCTACCTCTGTATTGGAGGAATATATGTGAATATGTTTCTAAAATAAAAAGTAGCCTACGATCCCACGTTACGCCACAAAAAAATCAGCTTTCTGCCAGTGTAAGTCCCGTTGAAATCGGTCTAGCCGTCTCAGAGATTAGCCGGAACAAACGGACAGACACCTGAAACGTCTGGACCGATTTTGACGGAACTTTCACTTGCGGTAGCTGATGTTGTAGATTAACTAAGGCTAGCATTATTTTAGAAACAATAATTAGGGTTTCGCGTTAACTACAAAACCGCGAGATGAGTCGCAGGGGGCAGCATTTAGTCGAAGGCTGTTACACAACTAAGCTTACTTACTTAGATGCTGCACCGACAAAAGCTTATGTTACTTTCGACTTATACATTACACTTATATAACGTACACACATAACAGCTTGCAACACAGAAAATATACAATATTAAATTTTGTAAGACTGTGGTGACACAAATAGCGGTCTTATCGCTAAAAGCGATTTCTTCCAGACAACCTTTAGTAAAGGCTATAGTAAAGGCTTGGACATAAAGACGGCGACGGGCTCACCACCTGTCACTTTGTCCCGAAAATGTCTTCGGTGGAAGGTGGGTCGAAGGGACTCAATTGTCTAGACTCGACCTCTGTCTACCCCTGTATTGGGAATTGCGTGAAGATATTTATTTATTTATAGTGACGTGAAAACTTTTTTGTCATCATCATCATACAATCACGCCTCTTTCCCTAGGTGTAGGCAAATACCACTTCTTTCTAGTTGCTACGATCCTTAAATACTTGTTTCGCTTCGTCCACTTTCGTTATTCCCGTCATAGAGGAAGAGAATGACATTTTGTGAATACTCTAAATGTACTGACTTTTCTTCATAAACAATCCTGATGGGATAGCCAGGAACATATAACCAAATGTCGAGATCCTTACAAAACTCTTTCGTTTCTTTCATATTAATAATTTTGTGATGACAAAAAACTAATATATATATATATATATATATATATATATATATATATATATATATATATATATATATATATATATATATATATGTATATATATATATATATATATATATATATATATATATATATATATATATATATATATATATATATATATATATATATATATATATATATATATATATATATATTTATATATATATTTATAAAACAATAACACTTTTATATTAAATTTGCTGCCAAAACTGGAAACGTTTGCTAGCCGTGTGTAAGTGTCAAGGTTGCCAGACACCCGGCGTCTTTGTACTCCCGGCAACCCCTCGAAGCTGTGATACATTGTCAAGTTGCCCTTGACACAGACGCAACCTGTGAGTATTATGCTCATTCATGGTCACATCGTGTTACAAAAATCCTGTAAGTTTTCATAGATATTTAATAAACGCATGTGTTATGTTATCTTAGTTTCATATTACTTTTTGCGTAATATTTTTTGTATAATTTTTCATATGTTTGTTTTTTGGTGGAAGGAGGGTCCTAAAGTTTAATTGTGCAGATTTCTGTGTACCCCCAGTATTGGGGTAGCGTGAGATTATTTTTGTTTAGTTTTACAATATTTTTGACAATGCAATACGAAGAAATTAAAATAATTGTACTAGAGTTTAAACCATTTTTTTTAAATTATAACTCAAGCAGTTAGCAGTTTTCGCAGGTTGAAAGACTTCACTTTCTTCCGGGTTCACGCTACGTCCATACATTTTTTTTTCAGATGGATATATATTTCTTAAAACAACCATAACCGATTTCAATGGAATTTGACACACTGATTAGTTACAGTAGACTTAAAATCAGTTCACAATTTTAGTGGTGTCGGCCGGGAGTCCAACTCAGATTTCGTTTGCTTGGACACCGATGACCGGTCTACTGAATTTAGGTCTGATATTTCTAGTTACTTGTCCCACTGTTTATTGGAAGCCAATGTCATTTAGTGGTCAACTTTGGGGAGGCCTATGGTCAGCAGTGGACTATTGATAGGCTTTAAAGAAGAAGAAGTACATACATTTGGGGCTTTTCCTTAGTCGCTTCTTACGACACCCACGGTAAGAAACGGGGTGGTGTATTCTCACGCCTCATGACAAATTATTTAATGCGTGTAGATCAATAATAAAACATAAAATTATTGCGCATATTTCTAATTAAGTCTATGAAATGTAAGTATTCTTGTTATCCTTTAAAGGATCTGTGTCTCCCAGGAAAGGAACAATAGCTGGAATCTGTCAACAGCCCCTTTGTTTTGTTGTTTGTCGGACACGCAGCCGGACGTGATGTTTTATTACCGCTACGTATTCCCATTTGTAGACATCAAAGTTCAGTTCGAACAGAGGCAAAGTTATTGAATAATAATACTTTCTGATATCTTTATATGGAATTTAATCTAGCAAAACAAATTCTTTGTAAAATTAAAAAAATGTAAATTAAATAATGCTCGATTACTGAGTAGTTGGATGATCGAAATCCTAGGCTAAAGACTAGTTCGATCCCCAGTAAGAAGTCTCGCAGTTTTCAAAAACTTTAGTACTACAGGCTCATCGCCAGTCACCTTTAAATAAAAATAATATCCGGCTTAAACTAAGCTGAAGTATTTGTGTAAAGGTCTAAGTTGTCGCATTGGCTTCCTTGTTTTGGGAAATGCGTGATGATGCGTAAGCATCCGGGTTCGATTCTCAGTCGGCTCAATGTAGAAAAATCTTTTCTACATTTTCACGAATCTTAGTGTTTGTCGTACCTTCGTTGTTTCCGATTTCACATTATAAATTATTTATTTATTTATTTATTTTAAAAAATGTGATTAATGTCTTATAATAAGTGTCAGTTAAATAAAATAAAACGTCAAAATCGAAAGCTCGTAACTCGTCACTCAAAATTGCAGTTAATTTCCCTCCATATGGTTGTTACACATTATTACACAGCAAATTTATAAGCAATTTTAGAGCATATAATTTCTGCTTAACTTTATGTTATTAAATTAAAGAAAAAATGATTTTAAAATTTCAACTGACCCGAGCAGGATTCGAACCCGCGACCACTGCAGTATAAATCACATGCTTTAAAATCAATGAAAAATTGCGTATCAGTAAAAAAAACTCAAGTAAACAGTGAAGTTAGTAAATAATAATAAAATAAAGTTATTGAATAATAATACTTTCTGATATCTTTATATGGAATTTAATCTAGCAAAACAAATTCTTTGTAAAATTAAAAAAATGTAAATTAAATAATGCTCGATTACTGAGTAGTTGGATGATCGAAATCCTAGGCTAAAGACTAGTTCGATCCCCAGTAAGAAGTCTCGCAGTTTTCAAAAACTTTAGTACTACAGGCTCATCGCCAGTCACCTTTAAATAAAAATAATATCCGGCTTAAACTAAGCTGAAGTATTTGTGTAAAGGTCTAAGTTGTCGCATTGGCTTCCTTGTTTTGGGAAATGCGTGATGATGCGTAAGCATCCGGGTTCGATTCTCAGTCGGCTCAATGTAGAAAAATCTTTTCTACATTTTCACGAATCTTAGTGTTTGTCGTACCTTCGTTGTTTCCGATTTCATAACACAAATGCTTAAGGTACTTACCTCGGGATCAGTGCAATGTATGTTGTACCAGTGATGTTATCCATATTTATTTATTTATTTTAAAAAATGTGATTAATGTCTTATAATAAGTGTCAGTTAAATAAAATAAAACGTCAAAATCGAAAGCTCGTAACTCGTCACTCAAAAATTGCAGTTAATTTCCCTCCATATGGTTGTTACACATTATTACACAGCAAATTTATAAGCAATTTTAGAGCATATAATTCTGCTTAACTTTATGTTATTAAATTAAAGAGAAAAAATGATTTTAAAATTTCAACTGACCCGAGCAGGTTCAGACACATTACACTGCAACCCATAAATCACATGCTTTAAAATCAATGAAAAATTGCGTATCAGTAAAAAAAAAAAACTCAAGTAAACAGTGAAGTTAGTAAATAATAAATGAATAAATATATTCATGCGCCCTTCCCTCATCCATAGCTGAGCCAGAGTAAATAAAATAAATAAATCCACACATAGATAGTGACAACATATGTTCCTCCTGATTCCAAAGTAAGCAGCTTAAGCACTTGTGTTAAGGAATCCAAACAGCAAAACAAAAACAGCCCAGCAGACCCTCAGAAAATTAAATCGTACTTTACTTTTGAAAAAAAAATATCATTGGTGACCTACCTCCTGCAGATCCAATCCTTTTTTTTTAATTTTTGTAATGTCACGGAACTTAGGAACACCAATACAGGTAGTGAGACTGTAGCCATCTGGGCGGAATTTCATAACAACGCCTTAATACAAACTTCGGCTTTTACAATATTACTTGGATAATGTACAATAACAAAAAATATCTACACGCTATTTTCAATATTGGGGCAGATAGACGTCCGAACAATTAAGTCCTTTCGTCCCACCTTCCACCGAAGACATTTTTGGGACAACGTGACCAATGCTGAGCCTGTCGCCATCTTTATGTAAACGATAAAATCGTACATACATTTGATGAGTACCATGACCATGATCAGTATGAACTGGAGATCGACTCGGGTCTCTTGACTCGAAAATCGATCACGCAACCTCTCAGCTATAGTGACTATTATTTTTGCTAAATATAGGCCTCCCCAAAAGATTGCCACCATTTTCACCAGAACTTTTCCTGTTCTTCATCATTGTTATTAAATTAAAGAAAAAGTTAAAATTTCATCTGACACGGGCGGAATTCGAACCCGCGACCACTGCGGTATAAATCACATGCTTTAAAATCAATGAAAAATTGCGTATCAGTAAAAAAAACTCAAGTAAACAGTGAAGTTAGTAAATAATAATAAATGAATAAATATATTCATGCGCCCTTCCCTCATCCCATAGCTGACAGGGTAGCCAGAGTAAATAAAATAAATAAATCCACACATAGATAGTGACAACATATGTTCCTCTGATTCCAAAGTAAGCAGCTTAAGCACTTGTGTTAAGGAATCGGAAACAACAAGGCAAAACGGACAGACCCTTGAAAATTAAATCGTACTTTACTTTTGAAAAAAAAAAAATATCTACACGCTATTTTCAATATTGGGGCAGATAGACGTCCAGACAATTAAGTCCTTTCGTCCCACCTTCCACCGAAGACATTTTTGGGACAACGTGACCAATGCTGAGCCTGTCGCCATCTTTATGTAAACGATAAAATCGTACATACATTTGATGAGTACCATGACCATGATCAGTATGAACTGGAGATCGACTCGGGTCTCTTGACTCGAAAATCGATCACGCAACCTCTCAGCTATAGTGACTATTATTTTTGCTAAATATAGGCCTCCCCAAAAGATTGCCACCATTTTCACCAGAACTTTTCCTGTTCTTCATCATTGTTATTAAATTAAAGAAAAAAGTTAAAATTTCATCTGACACGGGCGGAATTCGAACCCGCGATCTTCGCCATTTCGTGGCGACGCTCTTACCATAGTGCCACCGTGTCTTACACGCATCAGTTTAAATTTAAACTCTGTATTCTCTTATATTACTTATGCCTTGTTTATTGGCATAGTTAAAAAAGTTAAAGTTTTAACTTTGTTACGCCCTGAAGCTTAAAAATAGCTTTATTATGATAAAGCTATTTTTAAACTTCGAAACAACAGATACAAATAAATTAACAATATAACCTGCCCTGAGACATGACTACTATCCGTCGCCGGTCTGCTGAATTTGATCTGGTACTTTTCAAGATGATTAACCTATAATCTGCCGGCAGCCAATTGCATTTTAAGGCTTTTTCCCTTTACAATGCAATACAAGACTGTTGATTAAAATTTAAAAAATTAAAATATGTTAAACAGTTAAAAAAGTCCTAACAGCGGAGGTGTGATAATGTCTGAATTCGAGTCAAAAGTTCGATCACCAGGTGGTAGGCTCGTACCAATTACTTTTTTCAAAACTTATGTAGGATTATCATCGTTGGCTTGGAAATTAAGACGGCGACAGGTTCTCCACCTGACGCACTGTACCAAATTGTATTAGGTGAAAGGCGGGACAAAAGGACCTAACTGTCTAGACCTCTGTCTACCCCAGTATGGTAAATTGCAAGATAATTAAAAAAAAATATTGTCAAATCTAATATAGGAAATTAATACTCCATTTCTAATTAATGGCTGATTAAAACTGTAACATTGTCATTGATGTGAATTAACTTAAACTGAAAGAACCCAGATTAATCTTGGAACGAGATAGAATATTAGCGAAGCTCTCTAGATAACAATGAACGGTGATTAAAATTCTATACATTCTAATCTAACTTGATAAAAGTTTTTTTATAACTACACACATTTTCCTTCAAGGAAATAGTCTGAGATCTAGAAAATTTAATTATTTCGATCCACACTTTTAACAGTGATAGAGCCACGCATCAGCTTTTGTTGCATGAATGGGCCAGCTTGACCGGGAAGTACCACGACCACACAGAATACCGGCATGAAGTAGAAGTCTAAAAACTTCTGCGTTTCGTCTGGTGAGTGCAGGTAACTGGTGGCCCACCCCTCTAATTCTGGGGAGGTCACTCTAAGGAAGGCGACACATCTGCTAAGCCTCTGGTATTGCGGGTGTTCATGGGCAGCGGTAATCACTTACCATCACTCCCTGTCATTCCTTCCCTTTCATCACTCTCACTCATCCCTGCGTTCCGTTCCGGTCCCAACTTACATGCCGTTTCCCACATTCGGCCGTCCTGATACAATGACTGTCCTCAGGCATTCCTCTGCATTCATGATGTTTCAAGTCTTTCAGTACAATACATCACACACACATTCCACATTCCTTCAGTCATACTTTACAAACGTTATCTTAATTATTAAAAAAAAGCAAAAATAAACATAAACAATCTTAAAATCAAAAGAAAAAACAATCTTAAAAACAAAAAGAAAACATCTTAAAAAAACAAAACATCTTCAGTTATTAGTTACAAATTTCTATACACAGTATTTAGTTATGCCTTTTATTTTTACATTTTAAATACACTACCTATTTACTCCAGTTAAAACCATGATAACAAAGTAACATACAAGATAAACATATAGCATAGAAAAAAAATAATAAAAATTTAAATGAAACAATGCATTCATCATCTATCATTCTTCACCAAATTATACTTACCAAGTTTCTTGCATTAAGAACTCTCTTCACCTTCTGTTGGCCAACGCTTCATACAATCTGCTGAGCTAGATGTTCTTATAGGCCCTCAGTAGCACTATCATTTTTGTAGATCATAGCAATCATTCCTTCTAACCTTTATCACCTTGTAAGGTGTGATATTTAGGTTTCAGTTTAAGTCCTGAACCAAATTGTGTATGTTTATAGTCACAATTTCTCCAACTTTGTATTGTGAATGTCCTTTTCTTTTCTATTATAGCTTTTTGCATTCTCTTGTAGAACTCTGAGAATCTGTTCTTAGGCCTGTTTTCTGAGATCCTCTATATTTTCATTGAATACTTGTATGTACTCTTCCTGTAGTAACTCTTGTATCTTCTTGTCTTCTTTTACTTGTATTTTTGCACCTACAAGTAGTTCACAAGGTGTACAGTTGATGCTTCTTTGAAAGGTACTATTAATGGCTGTTTGCACTCGACTAATGTGTTTGTACCAAGGCCAGAGTTCTCTATAAACGACTTCGTAAGTAATGGAATTAATATTCTGTGTATTCTCTCGACTTGTCCATTGCCTTGTGGAACACCGTCGTAATAGTCACATGATGAATGTTCTCCTCCTTACAGTAATCTTGAAACTCATGACTAGTGAATGCAGTGCCTTTGTCAGTGATTATTCGTCGAGGGTTTCCGAAGGTTTGCTGATGGATCTGCAATTTCTCTCGGCTTGATGTGCTTCTTGTTGGAAACAGCCAAACAAATTTAGTGAAAGTGTCCACCACTTTCAGTATATGGTATACTGTTTACTAGTTTGCGTCAAAGGTCCAACATGATCCAAATGAATGGCATCCAAGGGAATACTGTTCTTCTCAATTGGATGCAGAAATCCTTCTTGCTTCCCTTCTTTCTTCGTAGCTAACAGGCATGGAATGCTTGTCACTATAAAATCTTAAATTTTCTTATCTAATCCTGTTATGTAATAATCTCTTTCAATAGCTTCTTTCATCTTCTTCTTAGAAAAATGTCCATTGCTTGCACCTTCTTCAATACTTCTTTCTCCATAGTCTTAGGTATAACCAGTAACTTCTTATCTCCTTTGTACAATATACCATTTTCATCCCAGTAATCTTAGTATGTCTTTTCCTTCAAAACTTCTTTTTATAGCTGAGAGCCCCTCGTCCTGATCTTGCGCTTGCTTTACTTGATCATGTAGTGTAGTAACTGCCACAAAGGGATAACGGCTCTAAGTATCAACATGCCTCATTTTTGTTCCAGAACAATGCTCTATTTCGAGGTCATATTCATTGAGGAATAATACCCAGTGGGCTATCTTAGCAGAAATATCCTTCTTTTTCAACGGCAGTTCAAATGCCTTACAATCCGTGACAATTTAAAAATGTATTCCATACAAATACTGCCTGAACTTCTTTATACCTTCAATAATATTGGTTGCCTCCAGTTCATAGCTTGAATACCTTAACTGAGCATCATTTGTCTTTCGGGTCATGTAATGAACCGGGTGGAGACCTGTATCTGGATGGTACTGCATGAGTATGGCCGAATATGCCACACTAGAAGCGTCTGTGTGCAACTCCGTCTTCAACTTGGGATTAAAAATCTTTAACACAGGACTGGATGCTAATCTCTCTTTTAAAATATTAAATGCTTGTCTTTGTTCATCTTCAAAAATAAATTCTTTTTCCTTTCTCAATAAATCTGTGAAAAACTTACTTGTACTACACCATCATCCATCCATTCCTTTACCTGCTCTTCAACTATTCTCTGCCCTGCCAAGGACAAACGTCGTGGTCTCTGGGCGACAGGCACGTCATTTTTAAGAACAATCTTCAGCTCAAAAGGTGCATCTTTCAATTGGATTGGATTATAACCTTCAATACACTGCAATGAAACGCTCGTCCGTCATTAAATTGAAGTCGCTGCCGGATTCAATTAAAGCGTTCACTGTTAATTCCTTAATCTTGACACTAATCATCGGCTTCGTTGAGAGATTTCTTGTTTTGTTTACGTTATTTTCCACCTGCATAGCCTCGTTTCCACCTTTTGACGTCTGGCTGTCACTTGTCGCACCCACCCTGAAGTTAGCTGAGCGCAGTTTTGCCGACTGAGATCCACTACTGCCAACCGCACGATCTTGCGCTGCGTTCGGCGCGGACTGTTTTACCGACTTGTGAGGAGCGCTAGCGCTGCGTTCCGTGCTCGCGTCGCCGCCGGCCGCAGCCCAAGTGCATCGTGATCCAATATGGCCGTACTGATTACAGCGAAAACACTTGAGACCGTTCGGACAATGTGTCGAGATATGACTGTTTTCGCCGCAGTTGTAACAACGTCGAATGGATTTTTCTGTTTTCTTTCTTACAGCTGGTTCGGTTCCCGCTTCTTTCTTCGCATCGTTTACCATCTTGAATTCTAAATTACTAATTTCTCTTTGAGCATAGTGTACGTCGTTACGCCATATAAAATAATTTCGCCTGAGCGCCGTCGATTACATCCACTATGTACTGGATAGCAACATAACCGGGAAATCTCGCTTTTCCCCAATTCTCTCATCGCAAGCATATACTGATAGTAGCTTTCGTCCTTACGCTTCATTTTGTTTGCCATCAGCTCATGCATTTCTTTACTGTTGATTACATCGGAAACTCCTTTGTACAATATACCATTTTCATCCCAGTAATCTTAGTATGTCTTTTCCTTCAAAACTTCTTTTATAGCTGAGAGCCCCTCGTCCTGATCTTGCGCTTGCTTTACTTGATCATGTAGTGTAGTAACTGCCACAAAGGGATAACGGCTCTAAGTATCAACATGCCTCATTTTTGTTCCAGAACAATGCTCTATTTCGAGGTCATATTCATTGAGGAATAATACCCAGTGGGCTATCTTAGCAGAAATATCCTTCTTTTTCAACGGCAGTTCAAATGCCTTACAATCCGTGACAATTTAAAAATGTATTCCATACAAATACTGCCTGAACTTCTTTATACCTTCAATAATATTGGTTGCCTCCAGTTCATAGCTTGAATACCTTAACTGAGCATCATTTGTCTTTCGGGTCATGTAATGAACCGGGTGGAGACCTGTATCTGGATGGTACTGCATGAGTATGGCCGAATATGCCACACTAGAAGCGTCTGTGTGCAACTCCGTCTTCAACTTGGGATTAAAAATCTTTAACACAGGACTGGATGCTAATCTCTCTTTTAAAATATTAAATGCTTGTCTTTGTTCATCTTCAAAAATAAATTCTTTTTCCTTTCTCAATAAATCTGTGAAAAACTTACTTGTACTACACCATCATCCATCCATTCCTTTACCTGCTCTTCAACTATTCTCTGCCCTGCCAAGGACAAACGTCGTGGTCTCTGGGCGACAGGCACGTCATTTTTAAGAACAATCTTCAGCTCAAAAGGTGCATCTTTCAATTGGATTGGATTATAACCTTCAATACACTGCAATGAAACGCTCGTCCGTCATTAAATTGAAGTCGCTGCCGGATTCAATTAAAGCGTTCACTGTTAATTCCTTAATCTTGACACTAATCATCGGCTTCGTTGAGAGATTTCTTGTTTTGTTTACGTTATTTTCCACCTGCATAGCCTCGTTTCCACCTTTTGACGTCTGGCTGTCACTTGTCGCACCCACCCTGAAGTTAGCTGAGCGCAGTTTTGCCGACTGAGATCCACTACTGCCAACCGCACGATCTTGCGCTGCGTTCGGCGCGGACTGTTTTACCGACTTGTGAGGAGCGCTAGCGCTGCGTTCCGTGCTCGCGTCGCCGCCGGCCGCAGCCCAAGTGCATCGTGATCCAATATGGCCGTACTGATTACAGCGAAAACACTTGAGACCGTTCGGACAATGTGTCGAGATATGACTGTTTTCGCCGCAGTTGTAACAACGTCGAATGGATTTTTCTGTTTTCTTTCTTACAGCTGGTTCGGTTCCCGCTTCTTTCTTCGCATCGTTTACCATCTTGAATTCTAAATTACTAATTTCTCTTTGAGCATAGTGTACGTCGTTACGCCATATAAAATAATTTCGCCTGAGCGCCGTCGATTACATCCACTATGTACTGGATAGCAACATAACCGGGAAATCTCGCTTTTCCCCAATTCTCTCATCGCAAGCATATACTGATAGTAGCTTTCGTCCTTACGCTTCATTCTGTTTGCCATCAGCTCATGCATTTCTTTACTGTTGATTACATCGGGAAACTCCTTTTGTATAGCCATCTTGAGCTCGTCGTACGTCTTGAATACCTTTTCTGACTTCAACCATAATGCCGCCGTGCCGCACAAAGACCTGCGCACGATTATAAGTTTCTGTTGCGCGGTCCAACTAAATAATAAATCTCAGTTCCTTGAATTATTATAAATGCTTCATAGAATTTTTCTTCTATTCCAAACTGAAAATTATTGTAAAATAATATTAAATGCTAGTCTTTGTTCATCTTCAAAAATAAATTCTTTTCCTTTCTCAATAAATCTGTGAAAAACTTACTTGTACTACACCATCATCCATCCATTCCTTTACCTGCTCTTCAACTATTCTCTGCCCTGCCAAGGACAAACGTCGTGGTCTCTGGGCGACAGGCACGTCATTTTTAAGAACAATCTTCAGCTCAAAGGTGCATCTTTCAATTGGATTGGATTATAACCTTCAATACACTGCAATGAAACGCTCGTCCGTCATTAAATTGAAGTCGCTGCCGGATTCAATTAAAAGCGTTCACTATTAATTCCTTAATCTTGACACTAATCATCGGCTTCGTTGAGAGATTTCTTGTTTTGTTTACGTTATTTTCCACCTGCATAGCCTCGTTTCCACCTTTTGACGTCTGGCTGTCACTTGTCGCACCCACCCTGAAGTTAGCTGGAGCGCAGTTTTGCCGACTGAGATCCACTACTGCCAACCGCACGATCTTGCGCTGCGTTCGGCGCGGACTGTTTACCGACTTGTGAGGAGCGCTAGCGCTGCGTTCCGTGCTCGCGTCGCCGCCGGCCGCAGCCCAAGTGCATCGTGATCCAATATGGCCGTACTGATTACAGCGAAAACACTTGAGACCGTTCGGACAATGTGTCGAGATATGACTGTTTTCGCCGCAGTTGTAACAACGTCGAATGGATTTTTCTGTTTTCTTTCTTACAGCTGGTTCGGTTCCCGCTTCTTTCTTCGCATCGTTTACCATCTTGAATTCTAAATTACTAATTTCTCTTTGAGCATAGTGTACGTCGTTACGCCATATAAAATAATTTCGCCTGAGCGCCGTCGATTACATCCACTATGTACTGGATAGCAACATAACCGGGAAATCTCGCTTTTCCCCAATTCTCTCATCGCAAGCATATACTGATAGTAGCTTTCGTCCTTACGCTTCATTCTGTTTGCCATCAGCTCATGCATTTCTTTACTGTTGATTACATCGGGAAACTCCTTTTGTATAGCCATCTTGAGCGCGTCGTACGTCTTGAATACCTTTTCTGACTTCAACCATAATGCCGCCGTGCCGCACAAAGACCTGCGCACGATTATAAGTTTCTGTTGCGCGGTCCAACTAAATAATAAATCTCAGTTCCTTGAATTATTATAAATGCTTCATAGAATTTTTCTTCTATTCCAAACTGAAAATTATTGTAAAATAATATTAAATGCTTGTCTTTGTTCATCTTCAAAAATAAATTCTTTTCCTTTCTCAATAAATCTGTGAAAAACTTACTTGTACTACACCATCATCCATCCATTCCTTTACCTGCTCTTCAACTATTCTCTGCCCTGCCAAGGACAAACGTCGTGGTCTCTGGGCGACAGGCACGTCATTTTTAAGAACAATCTTCAGCTCAAAGGTGCATCTTTCAATTGGATTGGATTATAACCTTCAATACACTGCAAAACTTTTCCCTTATGAAATAATCAGAAATATGCTCAACTTCCAAAGTGGGATCTGAAAAACAACACAACTTAGGCATCCATTCATCACTGTCAGACAAAAACTTCACTTTGTACCCATTCATTATCATGGTTATTTTTCGTAGTAATTCTAGGCCTAAAATCATATCAAAAGACATAACATCTTTGTTCACTATATGAAATAACACGTTTTGATAGTTTTTCCCGTCGATTGTAATGTCCAAGAACATCTTTCCTAATGAATTCACCATCGTACGTCCGAGTCCCGTCAAACATAAGTTATCTTCGTATTTTCTGTTCCAACGGTAATGAAACGCTCGTCCGTCATTAAATTGAAGTCGCTGCCGGATTCAATTAAAGCGTTCACTGTTAATTCCTTAATCTTGACACTAATCATCGGCTTCGTTGAGAGATTTCTTGTTTTGTTTACGTTATTTTCCACCTGCATAGCCTCGTTTCCACCTTTTGACGTATGGCTGTCACTTGTCGCACCCACCCTGAAGTTAGCTGAGCGCAGTTTTGCCGACTGAGATCCACTACTGCCAATCGCACGATCTTGCGCTGCGTTCGGCGCGGACTGTTTTACCGACTTGTGAGGAGCGCTAGCGCTGCGTTCCGTGCTCGCGTCGCCGCCGGCCGCAGCCCAAGTGCATTGTGATCCAATATGGCCGTACTGATTACAGCGAAAACACTTGAGACCGTTCGGACAACGTGTCGAGATATGACTGTTTTCGCCGCAGTTGTAACAACGTCGAATGGATTTTTCTGTTTTCTTTCTTACAGCTGGTTCGGTTCCCGCTTCTTTCTTCGCATCGTTTACCATCTTGAATTCTAAATTACTAATTTCTCTTTGAGCATAGTGTACGTCATTACGCCATATAAAATAATTTCGCCTGAGCGCCGTCGATTACATCCACTATGTACTGGATAGCAACATAACCGGGAAATCTCGCTTTTTCCCCAATTCTCTCATCGCAAGCATATACTGATAGTAGCTTTCGTCCTTACGCTTCATTCTGTTTGCCATCAGCTCATGCATTTCTTTACTGTTGATTACATCGGGAAACTCCTTGAGCTCGTCGTACGTCTTGAATACCTTTTCTGACTGCAACCATAATGCCGCCGTGCCGCACAAAGACCTGCGCACGAAAACTCGAAATTCCAACCACTCGGCTATCATGGCGGTCACGTGGTGTCAGTAAATATTTTAATTAGATTTCTTTTAAAAAGAAATTCTAGACATAATAAGACATTAAGAACTCTCGGGGCTTTCATACGCTACAATGGAATCAAAGTTAAATAATACAGATAATGAAATTTGTACTGACTTCAAAGACATTAAACTTGTAGATTTATTCTACTTTGGTACAAAAAGGATTATAACAAGTTCAAATAAAGTTACATATTAATGTCATGATAGCCGAGTGGTTCGATGATCGGAATTCGAATCTAGAGACAAGAGTTCGCGCTATATATTTTCCTCGCCATTCGGTCGTCACTCATTCGCTTAATGTGCCCAAAACATTTAAGCACGCCTTTATTCATTACAGTGAATAGATGATCTTTCAAACCGGACATATTGCGATTCTCTTCGCTTCGTCTTCAGTCGGCCTTGGAAGCGCCGCATATTCGACGAATAGATCTAATCTCTTGAAGAGGAAGCTTATTGTAAATGTTTAGAAATTCTGCCAACAGCCAAAGATTCTATAGTGGGGTCTGCGATAGGTCGCTTGTTCACTACATAGCCTTACATTCGTTCGTAAACCGTTAACAGTTACAAGCATTGGTGCTTACTTCAATTTATTAAAAGAAATTTTAGAAAAATGAGACGGTACGACATTCTAGTGCGTAGTGACCGTGCCTTCGAAGCGTAGAGCAGGGTACAGATGTAATCGTTAGAGCAATCATTTGTGTTAAGAATATGAAAGCTTGTACTGGAGTCATGTAAATACATATATTTGTATAAATATTTATATATGTATTATTGTATAAATATTAATATTGTAATATTAGCTAATTTACAAGATGGAGATGACAGGTTCATCAGTTGTCAAGCTGTTCCAAATGTGCTCCGGTGAAATAACGATCGTAAAGGCTACATAGCCTTCAGGCTATGTAGCCTTCCCGATCTTCATCTCTAGCTACCCTGGCATTAGAAAATGACTGTAGATAGAAGGAATTAAAAATGCTTTATGAAAAATGTAATCTAGACAAATTTTCAAATATATACCTTAATGTACAATTAATTAGTAATACTTTTGTAAATAATAAGTACAAATTAAGGGCTCTCCACCTAAGTACAGCCTCACCGTTGTAACTGGTGATTTGAGGAAGCTATGTCCAATCTGCGGCAGCACTAAGTGCTTTACTATGTAACAGATGGGGCTATTATCATTTATAGAAGCTCGTGTTTTCCATTATTTACCAATAATTAGTAAAATAATTGAACATTAAATGGGTATCGTAAGATGCCGCTAAGGAAAAGCCTATAAAATGGCAATGGCTGCCAACAGACACTGGCAGCATTAATCAAAAATATCTTTAAGCTATTTCCAATACAGGGGTAGACAGAGGCCTCAATAACTAACTTATTTTGACCCACCTTTCAACGAAGATATTTTTTTGGGAAAACGTGACAGGTGGAGAGCCTGTCGCCGTCTTTTTAGGTCTAAGCCAACGATATGAACGTTACGTAAGTAATTGTAAAACCCTTTGGTACGAACCTGCTACCTAGACAATCCTATACCGAACTTGGGTCTCTTGAATTATATTCCAATCACCCAATCCTAATCCTATGTGTCCTATATGACACCGAGAAACCATTTCGAAATATACCAGACTAAATTTCGGAGGAGGTTCATGTTGCACAATACTTTTAAAAGCCGTTATGATGATGACGACGGTGGCGATGGAGGTGTGTGGGCCACCGGTTACCTGCACTCACCAGACGAAACGCAGAAGTTTGTTAGACTTCTACTTCACGCCGGTATTCTGTGAGGTCCTGGTACTTCCCCGGTCGAGCCGGCCCATTCATGCAACAACAAAAGCTGATGCATGGCTGTACCACTGTAAGATCTAACACTCTACCACTAAGAGATCTATTTTAAATGAACTATTCGTAATGAATTAACTGAGCGTGTCGGTCCACAGCTTTGAAATACTATGAGTAGTGCTTTTACAATAATGTGCATGTCTGCAATAACTATATTTTTCCTTAGACAGTACGAATAAAATATTACATTATAAAGACGTAGGGACGAATAATTGCTAAAATGAAAAATTGCGCGATATGCAAAGAAAACGACATTATTTACTTACATCGCGTCTGTTTAGTCACCGCTCATTGAATTTACGAATTACTTTTATCTGAAATTTCATATCTAAATGTCATAATTCACCGGAGAGCTACACAAAGATATAATAAATCCAATTGAGATCTAATCATTACTCGACGCCTGATTTCCGATGAGTATGAAAACATACAAGAAGCAGTTATGTGACTGCAGAGAAAATTCAATTTACAACCTATAAGAAAACATTAAACATTATGAATTTGTTTTGTTAAGGAAAAGAATGTGTAAAATTATTAATTATTTTTTATGGAAACTTCCTAGTTGTTAAGAATAAAAATCTTAGGTCAAATTTCTCATTTGGGACCACTCTATTTTAGTATCTGCAAACTTTTATATTTTATTCTTTTCTTTTATATGAAGGTGAATTCAGTGTTCAAGATAGCTGATCAAGGTAACTGATTAATTCAGCTATTACTAGTACTAGTTATACTTTTTTTAGATTATCTACAGACAGATCCTAAAAAACATTTACTGTATGGTCAATTATGTGGCCATTTAAATTTATTATGTGTGAATATTTACAAATACATTTTATCACGTAAAGGTAAAAAGGTGGAGACTTGCAAAGCGAAGAAAGGTATATTGCGCGTTGGTATTATTTCACCTCTGCCGATTGTTTTCTGAATTCATGTAAGTATTTGTTTATTGTATTTATTTAACTTTATTATACCTTTTAAGATATATAAGAATAAAAGCGGACATTATCATTACACCAATTTCTGTCTTTTAGCCATGAGGTGGAAATATGTCCAAAGAAAGAAGTAAAACCGGAATGGTAAAGAGAAATTGAGAAAGTAAGAGTCTCAGAAAAACAAATGAAGTCTCCGATATGAAGTGAAACGCGATCGAGTCAAACAAGGTTGACATTCTTTGTAAATAAAGACGTTATTAATTGAGCTACAAAA
Source organism: Sericinus montela (assembly GCA_029286605.1). Lineage (NCBI taxonomy): Eukaryota > Metazoa > Arthropoda > Insecta > Lepidoptera > Papilionidae > Sericinus > Sericinus montela. The sequence goes on from JAGSMR010000515.1 coordinate 35,592, forward strand.
CTATTAATGATGTTTATCGTAGTTTTAATTATTTTCTTGGAGCTTTAACAACAAACTTTATAAAATACATAAAAGTATCTTCACGCAATTCTCTATACAGGGGTAGACAGAAGTCTAGTATAGAAAATTAAGTCCCTTGGACCCACCTTCCCCGAAGATATTTTCGGGACAACGTGACAGGTGGTTAGCCCGTCGCCGTCTTTATGTCCAAGCCAACGATGAAATTTGTACATAAGTTTATGAAAAACTCATTGGTACTGCCACCTGGGGATCGAACTCAGGTTTCTCGACTCGAAATTCCGAGCACCCAACAACTCGGCTGTCGTGACTTATTTACCCAACAACAAACTTTAACATGATTAATGATGAAATAAACGATTCGATACAACTTAAATAATTCTTAGTTAATAAATAACGCGTAAATAACGCAATCAGATGAAAAAATTAAATATTCATTTATAGTCTTTTAACCTAACTTTATCTTTGCAGAATGTTATGATATACATTCATATTTATTTAATTATTTAGGTTCACCACCAAGGATTACATCGAAGCAATAAACACAAAACTTAAGTATTAAATATTTTAGGTAAATGTATCCTTAATTAAAAGTAAACAAAACGTTCATAATTGTACGGACTTCGGAAGAACATCATATTTTTCGTATGTATGGTGTAATATGCACTTTACACCAAAAATTTTATCAAATGAAAAAGTAATTATGTAAAGTTAAAAAAATTGATTTATAAGATAATGCTTATGTGCTATTATACTGGGTGGGCCATGAATTAGTTAACATTTGAAAAAAATCATATAAAAAAAAACATTTAACATATTTTAGAAATCGTTTCTTTACGAGAAAGCTAATTAGTTGTAATTTATTTTTTAAAAATTATTTCGTCTAAATGACCACCGTTTCGGTTTTTGCACTCATCTAAGCGAGTCCTGAAGTTTTCGAATACTCTTCTGCAAAGAGACCGCGAGATCGCCGACATCTCTTCGATGCTTTTTCTTTAAGTTGACGCAGTGTATTCGGTTTATCAATGTAGACACAACTCTTTAAATAACCCCATAAAAAGAAGTCTGCTGGGGATAGATCTGGACTTCTGGGTGGCCATGGGATGTCACCCCGTCTGGATATCACCTTTTCCGGAAACATGTCTTTGACCACCGGCAAGGACTCGTTCGATGTGTGACACGTGGCTCCATCTTGTTGAAACCATGTGTTACGATTATAGCCAGCAAATTCCAGTAGCATCGGTGCTAAGACATCCCGTAACATTTTCACATACTCGACAGAATTAACAGTAACTGAACGGCCTCGAGAATCTTCAAAAAAGTAAGGTCCGATGATTCCTTTTGCTGAAATTGCAGCCCATACAGATACCTTAGGAGAGTGAAGCTTTAGGATTTTCGCTGCTCCAATACCTGCAATTCTGTTTGATTACATGTCCATTTAGGTGGAAATGGGCTTCGTCAGAAAATAAGATGTTGTGAAAATTACTGAAACATTGTTTCGGCATATGACTTACGCAAATTTAAATCATTAGGGTTTAGTTCTTGCACTAGCTGGATCTTATATGGATTTAATTTCAAAATACGGCGTAATGATGTGCGGGATAATCCTAATTCAGCCGAACGTTTGCGTGTCTATAAATCTGGATCACGTCGAACAGAAGTGGAAACTTGCTGCACGTTCTCTTCGCTCCGAGAAGTCCGTGGGCCGCCGGTTTGTTTCACATTTAGTGTAGATCCCGTCTCTTCGAACTTCTTCACCCATTTCTTTATTAAAGGAGCACTTGGACACTGACTTAAGTCGTGTAAACCATATTCAACGCGAAATAAGCGTCTCACAGTAATGAGCGAAAAGTCGTTTAAATAAAACTGTTTCACGCAGTAAGCGCGTTGCGGCCCGTGATTTTTTTTTTTTGATAACCGTGGAGGAAATGTTTTATGCACGAACGTTCCTTGGCCGGGAGGCCACCGAAACGAACAGTGTCGGGCTCGAATGTCAGAAGGAGAAGCATACCGACTAAAACCATCCACGGGATGCTGTTGGCCCGGAGGCCTTTACAGCTTCATCTAAGGAGACTTGCGAGGAGAGGCTGGCAAGTTAGAAGTTGAAGACAATAATGGCTGCTGCTGCGAAGCGCTGCGTCCCCTAGAACGAAGAAGACTTCCGACATGAGGGAGGGGCCATGCGATCCGAGGGCCCCAGTAGGTTTGGAGGAAAATCTCCTCTCGGATCGCCTTGTGTTAACCATTTAGTGACGACTATGACCACGAGAAAGTCTCGTGCTAGTCGTGAAATTACGACGATGGCGAGGTTGTGTAAGCCGCAGAACGCGGCTTGTGTCTATGTGTGTGCGAAAGTACGTAGGGGGTTGGGGACGTGCGCGAATACTATACTGGCGTATGACATGACGGGTCGTACGCAAGTTGTGTATAGGCGGTTATTAAACAAAAAAAAAATTAAAAATTATTAAATATTTAATTATTTTTTGTAGGTCTGTTTGCCAATCGGCAAAGGCCTCCTACCTTTTCCATTCCTGCCTATCTTGGGCCACTCTATTCCACGTTACTCCTTCAACTTGCCTAACGTCATAATCCCACCTTTTATGCAGTCTGACTCTCTTCATTTTTCCTTCTCTGGGATACCATTGTGTCACATGCTCCATTTCTCTAGACCTCTTATCATGTGACCTGCCCATTGCCATTTGAGTCTTTTGATTTTGGATGTTATGTCTATGTCCTTCGTCTTTATTCTGATGGCATGCTTTTTTATTCGGTTAGACCTTTTCACATTCAACATGCTTCTTTCCATTGCATGTTGACAGATTTCATGTTTCCTCGTCTTATTTTGTGTCAAAGCCCATGTTTGGCTGCCATACATTAAAACAGGTAGTACACAGGTGTTTAAAACTTTGAGTAATGTGCAGAGTTGAGTGAAATTAATTAGGATACTTAGTTTTAATTATATTTAAAATGAATAAAATATAATTTTAAATAATAATAGTCCCTGCGCGATGCAGCTTCTAAAGGAATTGTATCTGCGTCTGGACCTAGCCCCTGGTGACAAGAGGGCTGGTTCTTTTCTCACTCAACAGTTAAGTCTAGCCATTCAACGTGGAAATGCAGCCAGCGTTCTTGGTACCATGCCACGAGGAGTAGGGCTCTACGATTATAGTAGTTTTAGTTCATAAGTATTTTAAATATTAACATTATTTTGTTTCTGTAAATAAAGGATTAGAAAATTAACATTTCTCCTTGCGTATTCCTTTTACTTCTCTATAATTATAATATAAAATTTCATAAGATATCAATGACTTTAAGTGAAAAGTAAGAAACAAAAACAAACTTGCGGATTGTCGCGACGATTTCGCGACTTCTCTAGTGATACGTGTGGGACACGGTGGCTCATATTCGCCGAGATAAATGTGTGGCCACGATACGGCAGAGGTCACGGGTTTGTATCCCGTCCGTGCGCAATTTAATGCAATTATCACACAAGATATTCACGAATAGCTACTATGGGTGATGAAAAATAATTACAGATTTCTTTGAAGTCTGTCTAATATAGAATAATGTCAAATTAATTAATTTCTATGATACCAAGAAATAAATACATGTGGATCACATCAGATACACACATTACTCTGATCCCAAAGTAAGTAGCTAAAGCACGCGTGTTATGGATTCAGAAACAACTAACATACCACAAACATGCGGACCCGAGAAAACGTAGTAAAAGTGTTTTCTACATGGACCAATCGGGAATCGAATCCGGAATCACAAAGTTTGAATCTGTCGCTACTTGTCAAAGAGGTCAAACCACATACACCCAGAACCGATACAATGTATAGCCGTTGCTACATTGTCCCGTACCGTATTGTAACGTATTTACTAATTTGACCCGTCCGGGGAATCGAAGCCGCGCCCACAGTTAACAACTCCAGATAAACCGGTGTGTACGCCACTCGTCCACCGAGCTCGTCAATGTATACATTTTAAAATGTATACGAGCAAACGTTTAAATGAATATGAACCATTCAAGTTTAAATTTTGTAAGCGTTTTATTGTTGCAATAAAATAAAGAAATGGAACAATAATTTAATAAATATTTTTTTAAATAAATAAATGGAATAATAATTTTGACCGTGTAGTAACGGTGTACGAATATTGCTACTCCCTTTCTTCTCGTGGGTGTCATATGAGGCGACTGAGGAAAACTGGCCTGAATAGTGTTATGGCAATTGATAGATGGCAGGATAACCATCTCTAAAAATATCAGACTATAATAATCAGACCTCACCGTACCGTCTCCCACCTCAGACAATAATAATCGGCTGAGGTGCGAGTGGTCTGGCACAGCGATCGCCAATCCGCTTGTCAAGCGTGGCGATTCTGGCAAGTCCTCTCTATGGGAGAGGCCTATGTCCTGCAGTGGACATTACTATGCCGTTATGTGTGTGTCACTATTGACATAACGCAGAGGCAACTTGTTGGCAAACTATTTATCCTTGATTAGCAGACCTGAATTGTACGATTAAAACCATCGTGCCTTCCCATTAGTTTTAATCTGACACGGGCGTGATTTTAACCTGCGACCTTCGCCGATCCGTGGCGACGCTCTTACCTCCGAGCCACCGTGTTTTACACGCATCAGTTGAAATTTTAAATCTGTATTCTCTTTTAGTAATTTTGCCTTGTTTATGCCAATAAGACAACAATAATAATAATAATATTAATAATATGAATGGACCCATAAAGCTCTACACGGCAGACACCGACAGCATCCATTGTATCAACACACTGTAGATAAAATTTCATCGAATGAATGGCTGAAGCGAGGCGAATTGTCCCCGGAGACAGAAGGATTCATGCTCGCAATACAAGATGAAGTAGTAGAAACTCGAAATTACCAAAAGTATATAATCAAATCCCATAACATCACGACAGATCATTGCAGACGATGCAGTAGCGCTTCTGAAACAATCCAACATATAACTGGAGCATGTAAGACATAGCACAAACTGATTATAAACATCGACATGACCAAGTTACCAATATCATACACCAGCAGTTAGCACGCAAACATAATTTAACATCTTCACCTCCTATCCCTATTATAAATATATACCCGAAACCGTTCTCGAAAACAAAACTCATAAGTTATACTTTGACAGAGCTATTTTAACAGACCGGACTGTACACTACAACAGACCTGACATTACTCTTTTAAATAAATTAAACAAAACAGCATACTTAATTGATATAGCGGTCCCAAACACTCACAATCTACAAAGCACCATATCTCTCAAACTAAGCAAATACACAGGTCTGAAAGTAGAAATAGCTCGCATGTGGAAGCTGCAAAGGTTAACATTATACCAATAGTTTTGTCAGCGACTGGTGTGATTCCCACTCAGCTCCATAACGCCTTATCAAGCCTAGAACTACCAAAATTCACCTTTACCAGTTTACAAAAAGCTGTTATTTTAAATACCTGCCGCATGGTACGTAAATTTTTACAGCCTGAAAATGATGATGCACACACGGTACCTAAATATTACGAGATTATCCTTGTCTGACACTTGGCTTTTACCCGTGTAAGATAAATACCCGGTTTTAATAGACCGAGATATATAAGAATATAAACAATAATAATAAATTGTTTTATTTATAGTGAAGAATATGGTTATTACATTTACATTGAACCGCTGCAACCCGTGATAGAAAAACTGTGTTACAGGTTGCAGTTACTTCCCCATCATTGAGTTACAATCGAATTGACACAGAAAAAAAAGTTAACAATTTCATTATCATATGTGGTGTGTGTGTGTGTGTGTGTGTGTGTGTGTGTGTGTGTGTGTGTGTGTGTGTGTGTAATAATACAATAGTGTAAGCATCTTCTATTTTCTGCGTTTACAGGATGTCTGTGACCATCAGCCCCCGAAGCAGACCTTACGAGAAGATATCTATTTATTTATTTACGCAACCATTGGCTTCGAAAGTAGAGTTGGTAGTACCCTGCCTTCACTGCTGACATGACTATGTTACACAAAATTACTTTTTATAAAAAATTCCACAGCTTTTTTAAATAAAAAAATATCTTCACGCAATTCCCAATACAGGGGTAGACATAGGTCGCCTAGACAATTAAGTCTCTTCGACCCACCTTCCACCGAAGATATTTTCGGGACAACGTGACAGGTGGTGAGCCTGTCGCCGTCTTTATATCCGTTTACGAACAGTTTTTTAAGATCGTCATATAACAAATTATGACTCGTCTTTTATAATTCCGACAAAACAATGAACCAGTTAAAAGCTCGTAATGTCGATATTATGACGCCGTAAAAGCAGCTGCATGAATAATCTATACATATAAATAAAATTGGTGTGTCTGTTTGTTATATTGAAATAACTGTCAACATGTATATTAATGTATACGGCACATACACAAAAATTACATTTTACAAGTTTTGTCTGCCTGTCTGACTGTTAATGTTACTCCTGTTAATCTCTGAAATGACTGGATTAATTTTGACGAGACTCACTGGCAGATAGCTAATGTTATAAGGAGTAACATAGGCTACTTTTGTTTTAGAAATATAATTATGGTTCCGCGTTAAGTGTCAAACTGCGAGCAAAGCCGCGGTGGGCAGCTAGTCTGTAAATATAAATAGACTACGAGTGAAAGGAAGTTAATACGACTGATTAAGAAGACGCGCTATAACGTTTTAACTTTGTTTTGCAATTCAATTTATTGTTAATTTTTTATTTAATATTTATTGTTAATTATTTATTGTTGTGTAACAAAAGTTTATTGTTATGTAATTCAATTTATAGCGCGTTATGATGGTCTATTGCTGATTTAAAATAATTATTTCTTGCTAGTACGTGATATTTAAATTATGACTTTTTAAATTAATAGTGACGATTGCCAAGTAGTTGTGTGATCGGAGTGCGAGGCAAGAGACCCGACTTCGATCCCCAAGTGGTAGGCCCATGGGTTTTAAAACTTATGTATGATTTTATTACAAAAATTATTCGGTGAAAGGTGGGCTGAAAGGATTTTCTATTTAGTCCATTCTTAAGACCTCTATATACTTCAGAATAGATCGACTATCTTCCCCTTAAAAAGTTCTTAAAAAGTCACGATAGCCGAGTTGTTGGGTGGTCGGAATTTCGAGTCGAGAGACCCGAGTTCCATCCCCATGTAGCAGTACCAATGAGTTTTTCAAAACTTGTGTACGAATTTCATCGTTACAACGTAATGAAAAACCAGAGGGCAGTTGTGTTTGTAAACCGGCTTCGCTAATGTGTGACGTGTACAAATTAAAAATAATAAAGAAATATTGCTCTATATGTTTTGGGTTATGACATTAAAATTAATTAAAAGTAAACATCATAACGTGTCTGCGTCAACACTATGTCTCTCCGTCCGATACTGCAGCCGTTAGTTTAGTGTGAGGGCTTCTCGACGGCATTTCAAAGATGAAACAACGCCCGATGCCAGTACAAACGTGGCGAAACTTTTAGAATGAAACTAAGAAATGAGCAGTTGTATGTGAGCTTGTAATTTTCAAAGTTAAAAGTGCATGTTAAAATACACGTAACTCAGCATTTTCAAAATGTTTTCTCTAAGAATTGGTGACTTTGAAAGGAGTATGAAGCGATACAATTTACGTTACTACGACAGAAAAACATATGTAGCGCGATGCCGGGGCGGCTCGTTGGCCATCTATAAACAGATTTTGAGGGGACTAAATGTATTGCCTTTCTTAAGTAAGACTATAGAAGTCTAGAAAGCCACGTGTAGCATTGAAAACCGCATCCGCAAATAATGTTCCAATTTAAAAACCGACGCAGGAATCATTGAGATTCGTGCGTCAGTTTCTAAATTGAAAAACAAGACATTAGAGAACGGAAACAGGATCAAAATCCGTTCAGTAGCTTTAGCGTCAACCTTGAACAAACATTTAAGAACTGTAAATGTCATCTTTTCGGCTCAAACAGTAACCTATACTACTGGGACATCGTTGTAGAAGCGATCGTTGCGATACTCCATGGAGAAAGAACTAAAAAGTCACTTTGTTCTCTAACACATTTAATACTTTTAGATTTTTCAAAATTGCTAAATCTTAATATGATTAATCCAATGAACAATGGTACACTAATCTAATACTAGCGAAACGATTTGAAACTCTTTAAAATTCATGGCAAAGTAATGTTGTTATAACATATTATTATTGATATAATCCTCTAGATGTCGCTTATAAACAATTTGCTTTTTCAATACGCAGATTTCTGTTTAATTTATGGTGTTTTTTTTTATTTTGCAGAAAAACAGTACCTTACGTCGTAATGATATTTTATTATATACCTTTTGTTTTTTATGTAAAAACTAGACTCAATTAAGTATTAAATTTTTTAACTTCAAAATCCATGGTTTTATAAACCCTTTTCCATAAGTTTGCTATAATATTGTTCTATGTATAATCGTTCAGAGTTAGGAGCATTTTTTAAAACATCTTATTAACAATCTACGCAAAAACGACGATAAGCTCGCCGCTACCTGTCACGTTGTCCCAAAATCTTCGGTGAAAGGCGGATCGGAAGGATTTAATCGTCTACCTCTGTATTGGAGGAATATATGAGGAGGAATATGTTTCTAAAACAGAAAGTAGCCTCTAAGAATTGGTGACTTTGAAAGGAGTATGAAGCGATACAATTTACGTTACTACGACAGAAAAACATATGTAGCGCGATACCGGGGCGGCTCGTTGGCCATCTATAAACAGATTTTGAGGGGACTAAATCTATTGCCTTTCTTAAATAAGACTATAGAAATCTAGAAAACCACGTGTAGCACTGAAAACCGCATCTAAATCCATTCTATAGATTTCAATTCACAAACAAATAATTTTCCATTTTTAGAAACCGATGCAGGAATCATTGAGATTCGTGCGTCAGTTTCTAAGTTGAAAAACAAGACATTAGAGAAGGGAAACAGGATCAAAATCCGTTCTGTAGCTTTAGCGTCAACCTTGAACAAACATTTAAGAACTGTAAATTTCATCTTTTTCGGCTCAAACAGTAACCTTTACCACTGGGATATCGTTGTAGAAGCGATCGTTGCGATACTCCATGGAGAAAGAACTAAAAAGTCACTTTGTTCTCTAACACATTTAATACTTTTAGATTTTTCAAAATTGCTAAATCTTAATATGATTAATCAATGAACAATGGTACACTAATCTAAAACTAGCGAAACGATTTGAAACTCTTAAAATTCATGGCAAAGTAATGTTGTTATAACATATTATTATTGATATAATCCTCTAGATGTCGCTTATAAACAATTTGCTTTTCAATACGCAGATTTCTGTTTAATTTATGGTGTTTTTTTTTATTTTGCAGAAAAACAGTACCTTACGTCGTAATGATATTTTATTATATACCTTTTGTTTTTATGTAAAAACTAGACTCAATTAAGTATTAAATTTTTAACTTCAAAATCCATGGTTTTATAACCCCTTTTCTATAAGTTTGCTATAATATTGTTCTATGTATAATCGTTCAGAGTTCGGAGCATTTTTTAAAACATCTGTCAATCTTAATAATATTTTATGATATTCTAACAAGAGTACAAGAGCGCTCCTGAGTATTTAGATTTTTCAAAATTGCTAAATCTTAATATGATTAATCAATGAACAATGGTACACTAATCTAAAACTAGCGAAACGATTTGAAACTCTTAAAATTCATGGCAAAGTAATGTTGTTATAACATATTATTATTGATATAATCCTCTAGATGTCGCTTATAAACAATTTGCTTTTCAATACGCAGATTTCTGTTTAATTTATGGTGTTTTTTTTTATTTTATTATGTTGCAAATGTTACTTTCGACTTATACATTTCACTTATATAACGTACACACATAACAGCTTGCAGTAGTCCACTGCTGGACATAGGCCTCTCGCGTGCCGTAATCGCCACGCTTGGCAGGCAGATTGGCGATCGCACTACCAGACACCTCGCAACCTAACCTAACATTTGTACTTAGGACGGGTATTATTCCTTGGGGCATCTATGATGATATTATTCCTTGGGGCATCTATGATGATATTATTCCTTGGGGCATCTATGATGATATTATTCCTTGGGGCATATAGACTAAAGGGAAAATGTTAAAGAGTAAATCTACTTTTCTACATGTCTCGGGACTGGGTATTTGTGGCCCATTCGTTGTTTCTTATTCCATAACACAAGTGAGTTTGCTACTTACGCATGAGACATCGGTGCAATGTATGTGATTTTCAACCTATCAATGTATGTTTCTACGTATGTATTGTTGGGTTAATTAATGTTAAGAGAGCCTTGAGATATAATTACAAATTCATACTTAATTATTCAATCCAAATGTAACTAAGGCCATTTATGGCCATGTGTCCAATGGTATTTTAACATAAGCCTAAAAAGAGATATTGTTTTGTCTAATTTTTCAGTGTTCATAGCTATTGCGTTAATTAATGTTAAGAGAGCCTTGAGATATAATTACAAATTCATACTTAATTATTCAATCCAAATGTAACTAAGGCCATTTATGGCCATGTGTCCAATGGTATTTTAACATAAGCCTAAAAAGAGATATTGTTTTGTCTAATTTTTCAGTGTTCATAGCTATTGCGTTAATTAATGTTAAGAGAGCCTTGAGATATAATTACAAATTCATACTTAATTATTCAATCCAAATGTAACTAAGGCCATTTATGGCCATGTGTCCAATGGTATTTTAACATAAGCCTAAAAAGAGATATTGTTTTGTCTAATTTTTCAGTGTTCATAGCTATTGCGTTAATTAATGTTAAGAGAGCCTTGAGATATAATTACAAATTCATACTTAATTATTCAATCCAAATGTAACTAAGGCCATTTATGGCCATGTGTCCAATGGTATTTTAACATAAGCCTAAAAAGAGATATTGTTTTGTCTAATTTTTCAGTGTTCATAGCTATTGCGTTAATTAATGTTAAGAGAGCCTTGAGATATAATTACAAATTCATACTTAATTATTCAATCCAAATGTAACTAAGGCCATTTATGGCCATGTGTCCAATGGTATTTTAACATAAGCCTAAAAAGAGATATTGTTTTGTCTAATTTTTCAGTGTTCATAGCTATTGCGTTAATTAATGTTAAGAGAGCCTTGAGATATAATTACAAATTCATACTTAATTATTCAATCCAAATGTAACTAAGGCCATTTATGGCCATGTGTCCAATGGTATTTTAACATAAGCCTAAAAAGAGATATTGTTTTGTCTAATTTTTCAGTGTTCATAGCTATTGCGTTAATTAATGTTAAGAGAGCCTTGAGATATAATTACAAATTCATACTTAATTATTCAATCCAAATGTAACTAAGGCCATTTATGGCCATGTGTCCAATGGTATTTTAACATAAGCCTAAAAAGAGATATTGTTTTGTCTAATTTTTCAGTGTTCATAGCTATTGCGTTAATTAATGTTAAGAGAGCCTTGAGATATAATTACAAATTCATACTTAATTATTCAATCCAAATGTAACTAAGGCCATTTATGGCCATGTGTCCAATGGTATTTTAACATAAGCCTAAAAAGAGATATTGTTTTGTCTAATTTTTCAGTGTTCATAGCTATTGCGTTAATTAATGTTAAGAGAGCCTTGAGATATAATTACAAATTCATACTTAATTATTCAATCCAAATGTAACTAAGGCCATTTATGGCCATGTGTCCAATGGTATTTTAACATAAGCCTAAAAAGAGATATTGTTGTAGAAGCGATCGTTGCGTTACTCTATGGAGAAAAGAATTACTAAAAAAAATCACTTTATTCTCTAACTAACTAATAAATGTATTAGAATCGGAATCATTCGGAATCGCTGTCGTCGATGGCGGGCGCGTCGTCCACGTCGACCGTGAACTTGTACTCCTGGTCCGCGCCCAGGTAGGAGTAAGACATGAAGTAGAGCGTGTAGGTGTGCCGACCGCCCGCGCCGCACACGAAGTCCAGCCGCACCCGCGCGGCGCGCGCCAGCGACACGCGCTTGATGGACAGCAGGCTGTTGCTCTTCGGCTCGCCCACCACCACCCACCAGCCCTCCTCGCGCTTCTGCGGCACACGCGCACGCGACATGGCGGGACATGGAGCCACTCGGGCCAGCGGGACATAAGTGTGTGTGTGTGTGTGAGAAATGTTCAGCATGAACGAATTTTTTATTTTATTATGTTGCAAATGTTACTTTCGACTTATACATTTCACTTATATAACGTACACACATAACAGCTTGCAGTAGTCCACTGCTGGACATAGGCCTCTCGCGTGCCGTAATCGCCACGCTTGGCAGGCAGATTGGCGATCGCACTACCAGACACCTCGCAACCTAACCTAACATATACTAACCTAACATTTGTACTTAGGACGGGTATTATTCCTTGGGGCATCTATGATGATATTATTCCTTGGGGCATATAGACTAAAGGGAAAATGTTAAAGAGTAAATCTACTTTTCTACATGTCTCGGGACTGGGTATTTGTGGCCCATTCGTTGTTTCTTATTCCATAACACAAGTGAGTTTGCTACTTACGCATGAGACATCGGTGCAATGTATGTGATTTTCAACCTATCAATGTATGTTTCTACGTATGTATTGTTGGGTTAATTAATGTTAAGAGAGCCTTGAGATATAATTACAAATTCATACTTAATTATTCAATCCAAATGTAACTAAGGCCATTTATGGCCATGTGTCCAATGGTATTTTAACATAAGCCTAAAAAGAGATATTGTTTTGTCTAATTTTTCAGTGTTCATAGCTATTGCGTTAATTAATGTTTACATAGTTTTAATGGATAATTATAAATCCATTGTTTTTAATATTTAATTTTAATATACTGAGGCTATTTATAAAACAGTATTTGTAATAAGATTTCTTATATAATAATACTATCTTAACATTGGTTTCAAAAGGGACGTTGTTTTGAAAGATGTTCAGTGTTCAAGTTAAACGGTCAATTATAGTTTACTAAGTTTTAATAGATAATTGTATAAATTAATAGTGAAACATTTAATTTAAATTAATATTCGGCCTATTTATAAAACAGTATTTGTAATAAGATTTCTTATATAATAATACTATCTTAACATTGGTTTCAAAAGGGACGTTGTTTTGAAAGATGTTCAGTGTTCAAGTTAAACGGTCAATTATAGTTTACTAAGTTTTAATAGATAATTGTATAAATTAATAGTGAAACATTTAATTTAAATTAATATTCGGCCTATTTATAAAATGGTACTTTTAATAATATTTCTAATGTAAAATATTATTTTAACATTGGCTTAAAAGGGATGTTGTATTGACAAACTAGCCGGGGTTATTCGATGCTGCAACCATGTTTGATGTTAGACGCAACATACAATTAAGAAACTACATTTGTTTTCATATTTTAATTAATGTTGTTAGTATGGATCAATAAACATTTATTGAAGTCTAAGTTTGATTTTGATTTGTCTGACCCTTGACAACAGTATTTGTGTATTTATTCATTGGAATAAGAATTTAAATTCGTCTATCGACACAGAGTCTATCTCTAGCGGAGATAAAACAGGCGAAAGAAATTTTTATAATGTTGGAAATACAATATTAACTCTTTTCCTAGACATTAGTCGGGCACGATCACCTCAGTTCTAGGTGTCATATTAACGTATTTATTTATTTATTTGCTTGTATATGTACATACATTGGAGAAAAGAATATAAAATTCCCATTTGAAGTTCTTAAAAATATTTACACACCTTGAAAGAGTATATAGCAATTTGATTTTTGTTGATATATATACATATTTCTATAAAGTATATTATATTAAGTATATTATAAATTAACTAATGAATTCTTTAAATTAATTAATGAATTCTTTACTTATTTAATTTTGTATTATTATTAATTAATATATCTTTCTTAGTCAATGATTATACAACTGTCTGTATTAGAATGTCTCCCGCAAGATGCTGCGACGACCTGCAGAACATTGCGGGAAGTCGATGGGTGCAAATGACACAGGACCTTTCTATGTGGCGATCCTTAGGAGAGGCGTATGTTCAGCAGTAGACTTCTGTTAGACTGTTATGATGACGATGATCATGATAAGAAGTACATGTCACATGAGATATTGCAATTACACTTTGTTAAATGAAAGGTCATTTATTGAATGACAACATTTATCGATTGGTCTACCATCTTTAGATGTATGTTTCTGTTTAAATATATTGAGATTTTGATGTTTTATACTTTTTAGTATTTTATTATTGAATATGACCTGTCATATACGCAAATTACACTCATTTTTACTAACATTATCACATGCACACCAGTGTACATATAGATATCGCAATCTCATACTTATTATGCGTTTTCGTGTATCTTTCAACATTAACATTATTAAAACAGAGATAAGTAGCTACTTGTAAGATGTACAGTGAGGGCAGAGTTAGAAGTTTCTAGGATTTAAACTTATAACAACTTCAAGTAGTTTCAAGATTAAAGATTGGCTATCGTGACTTTCTTGGATTGGCTTGTGAAGGCACCTCTAAATACTCTATGTACGTCGGTGCACTTGGACGGCTGTCGCAGTTCCGGGGCTGGTGCGCGGCGGGAGGGGCAGCGCCCACTCCCGGGACGGCGCAGCTGCAGCGTGGAGGAGCAGGTCACAAACTGACCCCGTAGCTTAGTTGCTAGCGACCCCGCCTTCGAAGCTAGGGGTTGATGATTTACATGTGCATACGAATCCTCTCTGTCCGTGAGTGTCTCGAGAGGCGACAGAGGGAGAGCCCTACCTACCCTACCTATCTCGAAAAATACCAGATTAAAATGAGCAAACTGGTGACAAAGCGATCGACAATCCGCCTGAATGATCGCGAGAAGCCTGTAGAATCAATCCTGAAATGGACTTTCATAGGCTGTTTTTTATGTATATACTCAAACTAACCGCGTTCGTAGCACTATAACACAATGAATAGTATCACTGAAATCGGTAGAGCCTGTTCTGTGATATCAGTATCACTTGCAGGATTAGTTCATTTTGTTTGGGCTAGCTCCTAACACCGGTTAAGATAATATACTCGCAAAGATGTGAATGGATGTGAATAACAGGATATATCAGAGCACTTTGTTACGTAACTGATATCTAGTTCCTAACCATGACATAATTAATATTCTAAATGATATATAAACATTTAAAACGTTAAGATAATTGCACGTTCCTCGCCAGGTATCCGAGCTGCTGCGCCACTGCACGGACCCCCACGTCCTCGGCGTCACCAGGTCCAATTGGGAGCCCTGGATCTAGTCACGAACGATGCGATGCGATATTGAAATTGAGCTGAAACTCTAATTAAAACTATGTCCTTTCCGAACTAAGAAATTTACTAATAATTTGTTGTATTGTGTTATATTTTTATAATAAATGGAAACTGACATGTTTTAACTGTTTTATTTCTTTAACAATCTACGCAAAAACAACGATAAGCTCGTCGCTACCTGTCACGTTGTCCCAAAATCTTCGGTGAAAGGTGGGTCGGAAGGATTTAATCGTCTAGACTTCTGTCTACCTCTGTATTGGAGGATTATATGTGAATATGTTTCTAAAATAAAAAGTAGCCTACGATCCCACGTTACGCCACAAAAAAATCAGCTTTCTGCCAGTGTAAGTCCCGTTGAAATCGGTCTAGCTGTCTCGGAGATTAGCCGGAACAAACGGACAGACACCTGAAACGTCTGGACCGATTTTGACGGAACTTTCACTGGCGGTAGCTGATGTTGTAAGGTGTAACTAAGCCTAGCATTATTTTAGAAACAATAATTAGGGTTTCGCGTTAACTACAAAACCGCGAGAAGAGCCGCAGGGGCAGCATTTAGTCGAAGGCTGTTACACAACCAAGCTTACTTACTTAGATGCTGCACCGACAAAAGCTTATGTTACTTTCGACTTATACATTACACTTATATAACGTACACACATAACAGCTTGCAGTAGTCCACTGCTGGACATAGGCCTCTCGCGTGCCGTAATCGCCACGCTTGGCAGGCAGATTGGCGATCGCACTACCAGACACCTCGCAACCTAACCTAACATAACCTAACCTAACATTTGTACTTAGGACGGGTATTATTCCTTGGGGCATCTATGATGATATTATTCCTTGGGGCATATAGACTAAAGGGAAAATGTTAAAGAGTAAATCTACTTTTTCTACATGTCTCGGGACTGGGTATTTGTGGCCCATTCGTTGTTTCTTATTCCATAACACAAGTGAGTTTGCTACTTACGCATGAGACATCGGTGCAATGTATGTGATTTTCAACCTATCAATGTATGTTTCTACGTATGTATTGTTGGGTTAATTAATGTTAAGAGAGCCTTGAGATATAATTACAAATTCATACTTAATTATTCAATCCAAATGTAACTAAGGCCATTTATGGCCATGTGTCCAATGGTATTTTAACATAAGCCTAAAAAGAGATATTGTTTTGTCTAATTTTTCAGTGTTCATAGCTATTGCGTTAATTAATGTTTACATAGTTTTAATGGATAATTATAAATCCATTGTTTTTAATATTTAATTTTAATATACTGAGGCTATTTATAAAAACAGTATTTGTAATAAGATTTCTTATATAATAATACTATCTTAACATTGGTTTTAAAAGGGACGTTGTTTTGAAAGATGTTCAGTGTTCAAGTTAAACGGTCAATTATAGTTTACTAAGTTTTAATAGATAATTGTATAAATTAATAGTGAAACATTTAATTTAAATTAATATTCGGCCTATTTATAAAAATGGTACTTTTAATAATATTTCTAATGTAAAAATATTATTTTAACATTGGCTTAAAAGGGATGTTGTATTGACAAACTAGCTGGGGTTATTCGATGCTGCAACCATGTTTGATGTTAGACGCAACATACAATTAAGAAACTACATTTGTTTTCATATTTTAATTAATGTTGTTAGTATGGATCAATAAACATTTATTGAAGTCTAAGTTTGATTTTGATTTGTCTGACCCTTGACAACAGTATTTGTGTATTTATTCATTGAATAAGAATTTAAATTCGTCTATCGACACAGAGTCTATCTCTAGCGGAGATAAAACAGGCGAAAGAAATTTTTATAATGTTGGAAATACAATATTAACTCTTTTCCTAGACATTAGTCGGGCACGATCACCTCAGTTCTAGGTGTCATATTAACGTATTTATTTATTTATTTGCTTGTATATGTACATACATTGGAGAAAAGAATATAAAATTCCCATTTGAAGTTCTTAAAAATATTTACACACCTTGAAAGAGTATATAGCAATTTGATTTTTGTTGATATATATACATATTTCTATAAAGTATATTATATTAAGTATATTATAAATTAACTAATGAATTCTTTAAATTAATTAATGAATTCTTTACTTATTTAATTTTGTATTATTATTAATTAATATATCTTTCTTAGTCAATGATTATACAACTGTCTGTATTAGAATGTCTCCCGCAAGATGCTGCGACGACCTGCAGAACATTGCGGGAAGTCGATGGGTGCAAATGACACAGGACCTTTCTATGTGGCGATCCTTAGGAGAGGCGTATGTTCAGCAGTAGACTTCTGTTAGACTGTTATGATGACGATGATCATGATAAGAAGTACATGTCACATGAGATATTGCAATTACACTTTGTTAAATGAAAGGTCATTTATTGAATGACAACATTTATCGATTGGTCTACCATCTTTAGATGTATGTTTCTGTTTAAATATATTGAGATTTTGATGTTTTATACTTTTTAGTATTTTATTATTGAATATGACCTGTCATATACGCAAATTACACTCATTTTACTAACATTATCACATGCACACCAGTGTACATATAGATATCGCAATCTCATACTTATTATGCGTTTTCGTGTATCTTTCAACATTAACATTATTAAAACAGAGATAAGTAGCTACTTATAATATGTACAGTGAGGGCAGAGTTAGAAGTTTCTAGGATTTAAACTTATAACAACTTCAAGTAGTTTCAAGATTAAAGATTGGCTATCGTGACTTTCTTGGATTGGCTTGTGAAGGCACCTCTAAATACTCTATGTACGTCGGTGCACTTGGACGGCTGTCGCAGTTCCGGGGCTGGTGCGCGGCGGGAGGGGCAGCGCCCACTCCCGGGACGGCGCAGCTGCAGCGTGGAGGAGCAGGTCACAAACTGACCCCGTAGCTTAGTTGCTAGCGACCCCGCCTTCGAAGCTAGGGGTTGATGATTTACATGTGCATACGAATCCTCTCTGTCCGTGAGTGTCTCGAGAGGCGACAGAGGAGACGACCTACCCTACCTATCTCGAAAAATACCAGATTAAAATGAGCAAACTGGTGACAAAGCGATCGACAATCCGCCTGAATGATCGCGAGAAGCCTGTAGAATCAATCCTGAAATGGACATTCATAGGCTGTTTTTTATGTATATACTCAAACTAACCGCGTTCGTAGCACTATAACACAATGAATAGTATCACTGAAATCGGTAGAGCCCGTTCTGTGATATCAGTATCACTTGCAGGATTAGCTCATTTTGTTTGGGCTAGCTCCTAACACCGGTTAAGATAATATACTCGCAAAGATGTGAATGGATGTGAATAACAGGATATATCAGAGCACTTTGTTACGTAACTGATATCTAGTTCCTAACCATGACATAATTAATATTCTAAATGATATATAAACATTTAAAACGTTAAGATAATTGCACGTTCCTCGCCAGGTATCCGAGCTGCTGCGCCACTGCACGGACCCCCACGTCCTCGGCGTCACCAGGTCCAATTGGGAGCCCTGGATCTAGTCACGAACGATGCGATGCGATATTGAAATTGAGCTGAAACTCTAATCAAAACTATGTCCTTTCCGAACTAAGAAATTTACTAATAATTTGTTGTATTGTGTTATATTTTTATAATAAATGGAAACTGACATGTTTTAACTGTTTTATTTCTTTAACAATCTACGCAAAACAACGATAAGCTCGTCGCTACCTGTCACGTTGTCCCAAAATCTTCGGTGAAAGGTGGGTCGGAAGGATTTAATCGTCTAGACTTCTGTCTACCTCTGTATTGGAGGAATATATGTGAATATGTTTCTAAAATAAAAAGTAGCCTACGATCCCACGTTACGCCACAAAAAATCAGCTTTCTGCCAGTGTAAGTCCCGTTGAAATCGGTCTAGCCGTCTCAGAGATTAGCCGGAACAAACGGACAGACACCTGAAACGTCTGGACCGATTTTGACGGAACTTTCACTGGCGGTAGCTGATGTTGTAAGGTGTAACTAAGGCTAGCATTATTTTAGAAACAATAATTAGGGTTTCGCGTTAACTACAAAACCGCGAGAAGAGCCGCAGGGGCAGCATTTAGTCGAAGGCTGTTACACAACTAAGCTTACTTACTTAGATGCTGCACCGACAAAAGCTTATGTTACTTTCGACTTATACATTACACTTATATAACGTACACACATAACAGCTTGCAGTAGTCCACTGCTGGACATAGGCCTCTCGCGTGCCGTAATCGCCACGCTTGGCAGGCAGATTGGCGATCGCACTACCAGACACCTCGCAACCTAACCTAACATAACCTAACCTAACATTTGTACTTAGGACGGGTATTATTCCTTGGGGCATATAGACTAAAGGGAAAATGTTAAAGAGTAAATCTACTTTTTCTACATGTCTCGGGACTGGGTATTTGTGGCCCATTCGTTGTTTCTTATTCCATAACACAAGTGAGTTTGCTACTTACGCATGAGACATCGGTGCAATGTATGTGATTTTCAACCTATCAATGTATGTTTCTACGTATGTATTGTTGGGTTAATTAATGTTAAGAGAGCCTTGAGATATAATTACAAATTCATACTTAATTATTCAATCCAAATGTAACTAAGGCCATTTATGGCCATGTGTCCAATGGTATTTTAACATAAGCCTAAAAAGAGATATTGTTTTGTCTAATTTTTCAGTGTTCATAGCTATTGCGTTAATTAATGTTTACATAGTTTTAATGGATAATTATAAATCCATTGTTTTTAATATACTGAGGCTATTTATAAAAACAGTATTTGTAATAAGATTTCTTATATAATAATACTATCTTAACATTGGTTTTAAAAGGGACGTTGTTTTGAAAGATGTTCAGTGTTCAAGTTAAACGGTCAATTATAGTTTACTAAGTTTTAATAGATAATTGTATAAATTAATAGTGAAACATTTAATTTAAATTAATATTCGGCCTATTTATAAAAATGGTACTTTTAATAATATTTCTAATGTAAAAATATTATTTTAACATTGGCTTAAAAGGGATGTTGTATTGACAAACTAGCCGGGGTTATTCGATGCTGCAACCATGTTTGATGTTAGACGCAACATACAATTAAGAAACCACATTTGTTTTCATATTTTAATTAATGTTGTTAGTATGGATCAATAAACATTTATTGAAGTCTAAGTTTGATTTTGATTTGTCTGACCCTTGACAACAGTATTTGTGTATTTATTCATTGGAATAAGAATTTAAATTCGTCTATCGACACAGAGTCTATCTCTAGCGGAGATAAAACAGGCGAAAGAAATTTTATAATGTTGGAAATACAATATTAACTCTTTTCCTAGACATTAGTCGGGCACGATCACCTCAGTTCTAGGTGTCATATTAACGTATTTCCCAACCCAACCTAACCTAACATAACCTAACCTAACATAACCTAACCTAACATAACCTAACCTAACATAACCTAACCTAACATAACCTAACCTAACATAACCTAACCTAACATAACCTAACCTAACATAACCTAACCTAACATAACCTAACCTAACATAACCTAACCTAACATAACCTAACCTAACATAACCTAACCTAACATAACCTAACCTAACATAACCTAACCTAACATAACCTAACCTAACATAACCTAACCTAACATAACCTAACCTAACATAACCTAACCTAACATAACCTAACCTAACATAACCTAACCTAACATAACCTAACCTAACATAACCTAACCTAACATAACCTAACCTAACATAACCTAACCTAACATAACCTAACCTAACATAACCTAACCTAACATTTGTACTTAGGACGGTATTATTCCTTGGGGCATCTATGATGATATTATTCCTTGGGGCATCTATGATGATATTATTCCTTGGGGCATCTATGATGATATTATTCCTTGGGGCATCTATGATGATATTATTCCTTGGGGCATCTATGATGATATTATTCCTTGGGGCATCTATGATGATATTATTCCTTGGGGCATCTATGATGATATTATTCCTTAACCTAACCTAACATAACCTAACCTAACATAACCTAACCTAACATAACCTAACCTAACATAACCTAACCTAACATAACCTAACCTAACATAACCTAACCTAACATAACCTAACCTAACATAACCTAACCTAACATAACCTAACCTAACATAACCTAACCTAACATAACCTAACCTAACATAACCTAACCTAACATAACCTAACCTAACATAACCTAACCTAACATAACCTAACCTAACATAACCTAACCTAACATAACCTAACCTAACATAACCTAACCTAACATAACCTAACCTAACATAACCTAACCTAACATAACCTAACCTAACATAACCTAACCTAACATAACCTAACCTAACATAACCTAACCTAACATAACCTAACCTAACATAACCTAACCTAACATAACCTAACCTAACATAACCTAACCTAACATAACCTAACCTAACATTTGTACTTAGGACGGGTAT
>JAGSMR010000516.1:0-25000 GCA_029286605.1 Sericinus montela
CTCTAACCTAACCCAACCCAACCTAACCTAACCTAACCCAACCCAACCCAACTCCAACCCAACCTAACCCAACCTAACCTAACCTAACCCAACCTAACCTAACCTAACCCAACTCCAACCTAACCCAACCCAACTCCAACCCAACCCAACCTAACTCCAACCTAACCTAACCTAACCCAACCCAACCCAACCCAACCTAACCCAACCTAACCTAACCTAACCCAACCCAACTCCAACCTAACCTAACCTAACCTAACTCCAACTCCAACCTAACCTAACCCAACCTAACCCAACTCCAACCTAACCCAACCTAACCCAACCTAACCTAACCTAACCTAACCCAACTCCAACCTAACCCAACCCAACTCCAACCTAACCTAACCCAACTCCAACCTAACCTTTTTTTATCTTCTAGAAATCCATTATGGATACCAGCCCGAAGTTAGAGCTGGGTTATGTCGGACTCCCACCGACTAAAACCCCACGGTGGTCACCATCAGCGTTGAGAAGGGGTCACGGGATCTCCGTTCGAACGCAAACTGCGGCCCCTCCTCTCATTAAGATAGTTCTCCCGGGAGCAACAACGTTGCCCCAGAATCCCCGCGGTAGCACCACAGTGGCTCGAGACCACGTCGAGCCACCGGCCTCAGAGTCGCTTTAATGAGCATTCGGGCTCGCGCCCCGGGCGCCCGCGACTCTTGAGGCCCCGTTTCGTAGGGGGGAACACCATTGTTAGGAGGCCGTGACGAGGCACAACTGCGCCTCGATGGTTCTCGCCTCCGAGCGGGATCTGTCCTCTCGATCCCGCTCAGTAGCCTCCTTCTGGGCCATCACGGTCTCACAGAAAGCGGCTACGGCCCCCATGCCGAATCCCGCTCAGCATCGCCGACACGACTGCTGGCAGGGAGAGGTTTCGTCAATGCGGCTCACCAGGATACTCCGCTCTGCTTCCCATGCTGGGCAAACCCCGAGAGTATGCGATGCAGAGTCCTGGATCGTCCACCGCAATGAAACAGTTCGCCGTCGCCTCACGTCCGATCTTACACAGATAATCACCGAAACAGCCATGTCCGGTAAGTACCTGTGTAAGTCTGTAGGTGAGTCTTCTCCGTCGCTGGAGCCAGGCCTCGAAGACCGGCGAAACGCCTCGACGACGCGTCTGCGCGCGTGTCGCTCTTCACTAAGCCGAACACGCCACGTCTCGAAGGCATTCTGACGTTCCTGCTGCTTAATGGCCTCGAACGCCTCTACTGCTTCGCTATCATTACCCTGGCGGAGTACGCGTATTCGGTTATAAATCCGTGCATCCATGTCTGCCAGTATATCTAAGGGTGGAAGCGAGCCAGGACAGTTGCTGCCTCGAAGGATATCGTGCGGTATCCTCGCACAATCCGTATGGCCATCCGTCGTTGCACACTGTAGATTTTGGTTCTACATCGGCGGATGGTTAGCCTTTGCCACACCGGCGCCCCATAAAGGGCTACGGATCGGACGACTCCAGCATAGAGGCGGCGAACTTTTCACCGGTCCCCTAGATTGGGCAGCAGTCTATGCATAGCACCGCCACCCTCTCTATTCGGGGAACTAGGCGCTCGAAGTGCTCTTCGAAGCCCAGCGACTGTCAGTAGGAGGCCCAGATATTTCATGTGCCTCCCACTCTGACTTCAGACCCACCTACTCGGACACACGAGTCGGTGGTTCCCTGCCCTGGGCAATTTGTGGAACCATAGCGCCTCGGTCTTGTGCGGCGCTATTTCTAATCCCAACTCGTGAATTCTGGCGACGACGATTTCCACCCCAAGCTCGGCGAGCTCCTTGGTCCTCTCAAAAGTGTTCCCACTGGCGACCACCAGGGTGTCGTCTGCATAACAAACTACGTTGACGCCAGCAGGAAGATCGACACGCAGAACCGCGTCGTAGGCGATGTTCCACAGTAATGGGCCCAGCACCGAACCCTGCGGAACACCGCACTGGATCTCCTCCGGATCTTTCTGCCGTCTTTGTCTATGTACAAAATGTACCTGTCGCGCAAGTAGTCCGCGATCACGCCTTGCAGATAGGGGCACTTGATGGTGAGCCCCCTCTGATTGCTTCCAGGGCGGGGAGTTAAAGGCATTGACAATGTCAAACTAATTGCCATTGCCACGCCACCCGGGACACCGCATGCTCCGACAACGAGCGGACGCGCAAAATCGCGTCTATGGTTGAACGCTCGTGTCGGAAGCCGAACTGGCTTTCGGCGAGATCGGGACCGACACACGACAGATGCCTGTTGAGACGAAGGCAAGAATCCTTTCAAATAACTTGCCAATCTCGTCCAACAGGCATATGGGACGGTACGCAGAGGAGAATCTGCGGCCCTGCCTTCCTTCTTTAAGAGGACCAATTTGGCTTCCTTCCAGGCCGAAGGGAACGTGGCTGTATGGAGGCAGCAGGTGAACAGCTGCCTCAGTCTGTCCCCTAAGGCAGCCAGACTCAGCATCAAGACCCGACCTGGTATTCCTTCAGGTCCTGGAGCCGTGTTTCGGCCTCTCAAGCGGCTAATTGCACGGCTCCAACTCCTGTACGGTCACCATCATCTCGTCATGCCACTCCGATGACCTTCGAGGGTGGACAGAGGACTTGCCCGACCCACCGGGAAAAGTGAATTGATCACTCTTCCCAGCAGCTCCGGATCAAGGGATTCCGTAAGAGGGAGCATCCAAGGTCGGAGTTTGCCCAGTACCATCCGGTATGGACGTCCCCACGGATCCCTGTTGAGTCCCTCCAGGAGCTCATGCCAGGACCGAGACTTGGCATTGGTAATTGCAAACTGCAACGGCTTTGTAGCCGCTGGGTATGCCACGTACAGTCTGGCTACTTCTTCGGCGGCTACTTCGGGCTCTGGTGTACTGGCGTCTGCTTCGTAGACATATTGCATGAAGACGAGTAATTTCTGCCGACCACCAGTACACTGCCCTGCGCTTGGGGTGACTGGTCCGGGGCATAGACATTTGTGTCATTGTTCCCCGGAACCAGTCCGCTTCTTCTTCCGGGTCAGACGGAACCTCTTCGGTGACTTTCAGCAATGCCGCAACGGTGGCGGCGGCTTCGAGCATGTCTCGATCTAACCGCTTGAGACACCAACTTCGCGGCGGGCTGCTTTTGCGGCGGCTGTAGATGATATCAGGCCGGCGGAATGTTACATCGAAAATGATGTAACGGTGGTCCGATATTGTGACCACCTCCTCTGCGACACGCCAACCTGACACTAAATGTATCGCTGAAGGAGTCGCCCATGTTAAGTGCACGACCGACTCCCCTGCCATCGCACGCATGTGCTCACGGAACCTTGATTTATAAGTCGGAGGTCAGTCCGGCCGCCCATTCTTTTATGACCTCTCCCCTCGGACTATCTCTGGGGTTACCCATGCCCTGGCATGTGCGTTAAAGTCCCAGGATAATCAGTGGATGAGGTAGACACCTGTGAATGCAGTTCGCTACCCGTCTAGGTACAACTCGTAGTCGGCGAGTGACCTGTTGGGAGAGACATAACAGCCAACGATGGCCAAAGGTGCCCCATTGCACTGCAACAAAGCCCTGCCCTTTCCCAATAAGGTGCAGGGTGGGACACCCTCTCCGCTCCCAGTAGATGGCTACGGAGCCCGAGTTATCGCCAAACCAGCGGGTATGATCAGGAACAACGTAAGGCTCCGCTACTACTGCTAGGGCAACCCGCCACTCCGCAATGGTCTGCATAAGCAGATCTTGGGCATTGCGGCAGTGGTTTAGGTTACCCTGGAGGACTTTAGGGGCGGGAAGTTGGATTCTCAACAACCTCCATTTCTGAGCCCGCTTGGTTCAGTATTGCATCTGCAGCCGACGTTAAAGCGGAAGCCGGAGTTATTTGGCTTGCACCAAGCTTTTGGCAGATGAGCCACACCTTTTCCTAGTCTGTGGTCAGATGGGCGACCTAAATCTGAACACAATGGGCATTTCAGTACCGAGGCTGTGCACTGATTTGCCCTGTGACCAGGCTCTCCGCAGGCGTAACATCGGTCACCTCGGTTGACTTTGTTGGGACATCGACTACCAACGTGGCCTTTTTCTAAGCACCGGAAGCAGTGCATAGGCCTAGGCTCCAGAATGTCCACGCGAGCTGATCCCCAACCAACACTTATCCGCTTAGCAGTTGCTAATTTGCGAACCGTTGTGACCGGACAACGCAGCCAGCATGTCCCCATACTGGTGGGTGTTCGACGGATATCTCCTATTTTAATTTCTTCTATAGAGCATCCGCCAGCTTCTGCGACCGCTGCAGCAAGCTCCGTAGGACTGACCGCATCGTCGAGATCCCTCAGTCGAACATCAGCCGTTTTTGTTGGGCGGCTGATGCGGACATTCAATTCTGAGAGGACCTCCTGCATTTTTGTCGCAAGTTTGTCAGCTCTTGTATTACAGTCAGGGCCACCGATTTCCAGAAGTAAACCCCCTGTTATAGCCCTCTTTTGGCGAAGAGAATCGATTCCGCAATCGGTCAGCCGGATTTTTGCCTTGGCTTCTTCCATTACTTTGGTAAAGAAACTGTTACTGCCGCAGTTGTTGGGGCACGCAAAGTCTTCCTCCTTTTGTCATTTTCTTTACCTTTCTCTCTGCCACCAAATGCCATTCTTTTCGGGCCCTGTCCTGGGCGATCAAACATGATCTTCGAGTTTTGAGGCTTTTTGGCTACGTCAGCCCATGAAAGCTCCCCTGGACGTGCAGATGTTTGCATCGACGCTGGCGCCGGCGTAGGAGGTAGGTCCGCCACTGGTGGATAGGAAGGTTTATTCCTTCGCAATTTTTTCTTTTTTGCTTTCGGAGCAGCCCGAGGGAGTGGTAACCCTTTTGTGTTCAAGTCTGCTCTTGGATTTCCCCCCAGTGGTGGACGAAGTGCCTTATCGGGGAATAACCTTGCCTCGAAGGCAACCAGCTTATTCTCGATCAAGGCACCAATTCGCTCCATCAGTTCCTCTTCTTGCCTCAGGTTGTGCGCAGCTGATGGCGACTGACCCGGGTGGCTCTTGTACCGATTTGGACCGGCTGGTACCTGGGACTTCTTCCGGAGGTTACTGATTTCCTCAGTAAGCTGCTCCATTCTGGTGTTTAGACTGGAGAGCTCTGAACGAAGAACTTCATTTTCTTTTTCCAGTCTCGCTACAAGGTCATCCGCAGCAGATTTCCTTGCAAATTCGTGAGTCGCGGCTTGTATGTGTCGCACGGCCAGTCTTATTCCGCGAACAAAGTCACCTTTTAAATTCTTAGACCGATCCGCCACTGACTCTATGGCCTGTAGTTGTACAGCAATGTACTCATCCAGTTCGGAGAAGGTATGAGAACGTAGTTTACTGGCCAGTTCTTCAGGATCAGGAAGATTTTTCTTAGATCTAGTATTTGTTGGCGTCCTCGAGGACCCAAATATTTCCTTCTCGGTTCTTGTTTCCTCATCAGAGGCCGTGGCAGAAATCGCCGTAACTTTAGCAGCCCTGGCCTCCGCAGATGGTCCCGCTCTCCTTTTTCTTCCCGCCTTTGATGAAGTGGCAGATGTTAGCGACGCAAAGGATACGTCGGATACCCCTCCATCACTCTCACCTGCCAGACTAACGGGAGTACTCGGGCGAGTAAACCGCCCACGACGGTCACGTGTTGTGATCGACGCTTCTCCCGGCATCACTTCTTCCTTTTTATTTTTGTCCCCAGATGTTCGGGAACACACGTTTTTCGTGTTAGTGTCTCTTGGATGCAGTGCCTTGCCCCGCCCAGATACGATGGGGCAGCCCGAGCTAGGCCCGGGGGTGGATTCGCCACCCTGGGTAGTTATGTTTTTAGGTACTGCGTTCATTTTTTGTTCCTTTTTTTCCTTTGCAGGGTTTGGTCCCTGAAAAATCCCCTTCCCCCCAAAGCGCTAGTGACTGGGTTCCCCCCCCCCCAGCCATTCATCCCATCGGCACGCTAGACCTTGAGATTGGGGTTATTTTTTAAAGAGGTTTTCTTCCTCGCGGCTCCTTTGTATAACCCTCCCTCCCCAGGAGCCCCCGGCCCCCATAGAGATTACGGGTGGTCCGACGCCGGTCGAAAACGACTACGTTAAAACAACGCCGCACCTGTCACATCCCCTGTCCTCTCATGAAGAGGGATGCTGGGGAGATAACCGAGGCCCGCCTTGAAGGCCCGCCTTACAGAGCATCTTGCCTAAGCCGTTTCTCAGTTCCGAATGAAACTGAGGGTACGCCCTGAACCCAGCCAGTTTTGGTCCGCGCCGGTTTCCCGGTACCACACACAACCGTGATGTGGCATTCCCCTATCCGCCACCTGGGGACGCGCCCGATGGGGAGGCTGGCGGGGACCTGGCCTGGCCTGGCCTGGCTGGCCTGGCCTGGCTGGCCTGGCCTGGCCTGGCCTGGCCTGGCCTGGCCTGGCCTGGCCTGGCCTGGCCTGGCCTGGCCTGGCCTGGCCTGGCCTGGCCTGGCCTGGCCTGGCCTGGCCTGGCCTGGCCTGGCCTAGCCTGGCCTGGCCTAGCCTGGCCTGGCCTAGCCTGGCCTGGCCTGGCCTAGCCTGGCCTGGCCTGGCCTGGCCTAGCCTGGCCTGGCCTGGCCTAGCCTGGCCTGGCCTAGCCTGGCCTGGCCTAGCCTGGCCTGGCCTAGCCTGGCCTGGCCTGGCCTGACACAACCTAACCTAACCTAACCTAACCTAACCTAACCTAACCTAACCTAACCTAACCTAACCCGTTGCGCCCCAAGCGCCGATCTGTAAGCAGCGTTTTTAAACCGTTCCGCGAATAAAAAATCCGTGCAGTGGGTCAAAGTGACCAATAGTGGCAGTGTTATATACCGGAAGATGCGTCTCACTGAGACGAATTCGGAGGTGTGCCCAAAAGTGAAAAAAGTGCGGAACTGACAAGGCTATGGCGAAAAAACAGCTATAACCTAACCTAAAAATTGTGCTAAAAACTATAAAGTGAAACGCTGTCGAAACAAGATCGACAACATAGTGATTTTATGGTGTCATTAGAAAGCTCATGACGAGCAGAAACTAATTTTATTGTTATAATAAATTTTTTGTGTCTGCAAATCAAAAATTTTGGCAAAAAACCAAAAGCACGTGTTTTTGGATCTTCGTGTTTGCGGGAAATTTACGTGGTGTCCAGCGAAGCAGAAGCTCGTTCTCAACTCGTCAAAACTTACACCAAGAAAATCGGCTGAAAACTTGCGAAGATATCTAGACTTGAAGATACCACAAAATATCATTAAACATTCAAACCAAATTATCTCAAGATCTAAAGTGACGACCTACAAAAAATTTAACCCTATCAGACGGAGAAATCCAAGACCTTCAGAACGACACCAAAAGCGAAAAATTTGGAGCGCAAATATTATGACAAAAATTTTTTCAAGATTCAAGTTGTGACACGTGGTACCCTGAAAAATCGCCTGAAAAATTTGAAAAAATTTAGGTAATATTGTGACTCAATTTATAGTATGTAAAAAATTTTTTCAAAAATTTTATTGTGTAAAATCATATATTTAACCTCTTTTTGCGGTTTTTGGTAATCCTATGTAAGATTTCAACAATTATTTTTTAAAGAATTTACTTCCACAAAAAATTTAATTAAAATTGTTTATAGAAGCCCATTTCATCCCCTACACAGTATTTTTTCACACCTTTTTTCAGAATTTTAGCTTGTATAGTTTAGAAATTATTAAATTAAATTTAGGTGAGGGGAGATTCTGAAAACTACATTTTAACTGTGTTTTCAGTTTTCAGGCGAACGGAGCCTCCTAGCTCAATTCTGACATTTTTTTCCGGGTCCCCCCCCCCCGGAACCCCCCGCCCCCCTACACACTAAGCAGCTAACGCTTAGTCTTCGGCCCCCATCGGATCATTTGGACACAGTTTCAACCCCCTACCCCTAACTTGACTTTTGGACTTAGTCTCTGGGGGATGAAAAATTGTAAATCGCAATAACTTTTGACCCGGTGGCCCGATTTGAGTGGGGATTTCTGCAAAAAACTTTGCAGCTAAAGGCCGACATACAGCCTTATATAGACAGACTCTACATAGAGAGTACGTTTTAAAACTTTTGTTTATATTAGTCTAATCCATTTTGTACTGTTTAGTATTTAAGTTTAAGCATAAGTAACGCTCTTCTTACTAGAAGACATAAATTGTAGAGACGACTCTAGGTAGAGTCACATTAAAAAATTGTTAGTGACTATACTACATTTAGAAAAAAGTCAGCATATAGAGATATCTCAAATATTAAGGTAAATTCCATTAATATAGAGCAGTGACTCTACCTACTAAAAGAGTCAAAGCGTGCGACTAATGAAATTGAGACCACGCGGTTAGCACGTGTTTACCTCGTTACGACGGCGTCAACGGGCCCGACGTGAAGACTTCGAAGATAATTGTTAGGGAGCTCCGCCACGCCCCGACTGAAGACTCCAGTGACTTGGTCCAGGTAAGCCTCGAGAGCACTCCCTAAACCAACATCCCAAATTACTCGAGTTTGGACTCAAATGAGTCAGGATCTTGAGCCCCTCCCAAAAGTTTCATAACTCTAAATCCCCCCCCACCCCCCTTGACCACCTAACCCCCCCCCCCCACTTGTCAGTTCCCAAATACCTCTTTAACGTAACGCCCCACGAAACTCCCCCCCCCCCCGCTCCTCGTGCTCGAGGTTGCCTCACCCCCGCGAGATATATCTCGGTTACGGCTTAACATAGACTACTAGTGTGACGGCTTATTTGAATCAGCAAAACAAGACCTATCGATTGGCTTAGAAGGATTTGTCAAATTGTAAAAAAAAAATTAATAAAAAAAAAATAAAAAATAAAAAAAAGTGAAATTTTGTATATTACTATAGTTTAGGTAATAAGCAATTATTGTCACTAACCTTTGCTTGTACACGCTTGTATAATATCTTATTCTAAAATTAATTCATAAATATATACATATAAAAATGTCTCAAAAAGTAACAGCAGGAACTGTGGACATGCGTAAGCGGGCTCTTTTGCAGAGTACTGAAAAAGTGCATGAAACTACTGACAGTCATATGTCCAAGTCTGAAGTCGTTACAGATACAAACGCTGGTTCGAGTCCTCTTTCTTCCCTCCCTGCAATAGCTAATAAGTATCTCCAAGAAGCCAAATTACAACTTGAACAATCAGGTAACATAAAAACTACTATAAAAGAAACCGTAATTAATAGTTTAAAAGGACTCTACGAAATAGTTTTACGACTGAATGAATAAGAAGCAAACATTACAATTACAAGTAGAAAAAGTGAAAGCGCAGTTAAAGGATGAAATGATACGTAAAGAAAAGGACCATACCGAAAAGTTGGAGGAGGTAATAAAGAAATTACAAGAACGCAGTGAAAACGAACATTCACAGGTGATTCTTAAGGAAGTTCGTGACTTGAGAGAAATATTGATACACGATGTAATAGATAAAATAAGTAAAACGCGGCCAAATAATGACGCAACGCAAAAAGCAGAAGAATTATTAACGGAATTAAAAGAAAATACTAAAGCTCTTAAGGAGTCCAAATCCCATCTAAAATCCTTCGAAGAAAACTTGACACAGATGCAAATCGAGATGAAAAATGAGGCAAAAACGAAGCTTCCGACGTATGCGGAAATATTATCAAGCAGTCCTGTACAAAAAATAACATCTCTATACTCAGTGATTGTATCCTCCGACAGCAATGCAGATACTAGCCAGGATGTGATAAATAAGATAAGAACAGCAGTAGATGCAAAAAATAGTGGAATACGTGTTGATAGGGTAAGAAAAGCCAAAGATCAAAAAGTGGTTATAGGTTGCGAATCGAAACAGGACTTAGAAAAAGTAACGGAAAAGATAAAGACATCTAAAGAAAAATTAAATCTGGAAGAAACAAAAAATAAAGATCCCTTAATTATTATCCCAGATGTACTAACGTACAATTCCGATCAAGATAAAATAATGGCAATTAAAAATCAAAATGGACACATAGTAAGAAATATCAAAGAAGAAGACTACCGAATTGCGGTCAGATATAGGAAAAAAGCAAGGAATCCACACGAAAACCATGTCGTGTTGTAAGTGTCACCCAAGCTATGGCAAGCTCTGACAAATGAAAGCCGGATACAAATCGACTTACAAAGAGTCAGAGTGCAGGATCAATCACCTTTGATTCAATGTTCAAAATGCTTGGCTTTTGGACATGGCAGCAAGTTGTGTAAAGAAACAATAGCGTTGTGCAGCCATTGCTCTGGACCCCACATGCGAATGGACTGCCCGGTGTGGATGACAGGAGAATCACCGAACTGCCGAAACTGTTGCCTAGCTAAAAATGAACGGACAGATCACAATAGTTTTGACGGAACATGTCCCGTTAGAAAAAAATGGGATGCTATAGCAAGATCGAGCGTAGCATACTGCTAAGGTCAATCCGGCGTACAGAGTATTTTCCCAGAGCCAACGATATATAGATAATAAACTTAGAAAATATAACGTAGTCAGGTCAACTTACAGAGAAAAAAGTTAGCTTTACAAGAGTTAATCATAGAAGCAGGAAATAGGAGCATAGACATTGCCTTAATTCAGGAACCGTATACAGCTGCCACAGGAGAAATTAGGCAATATCAAGGTATAAGAATAGTTCAAAGTAACCTTCGCTCCAAGCCGATAAAATCTGCAATAGTGGTATTTGACAAAGACATAAAGGTTGAAGTTGATCCCACCATGGTAACAGAAAACATAGTCGTAGCAACTCTCAGCACAGACGCATGGAAAATAGTCGCAATTTCAGTCTACTTTGAAGACACGCTCCCAATCGAACCTTATCTGGAACAAATAGAAAAAATATGTAAAGCAATGGAAGGAAAGAACATTATTATAGGCGGTGATGTAAACGCATGGAATACGTGGTGGGGCAGTGTATCTATAGACCACAGAGGAGAGGTGCTCCAAGAAGTTCTAGATGAGTTAGGCTTTCACATTCTGAACGAAGGGAATGAACCAACTTTCGACACCATAAGGGGAGGTAAAATATTCACTAGCCACGTTGATGTAACTGCGTGCAACCTACAGATGTTGCAAAAAAACGAGTAGAGTTTACAACACGAAAAAAGCTAGATGGAAAGAATTCAGAAAAGCATTCAGACATGGGTTGCATGAGAACGAAATGAACTTGGAAGGAATGAACAAAATTAAAACAGTAGAAAAGCTGGAGGAAGCTATTTTGAAATATAACAACATTATAGAGAGCGCATGCAGTGAAGCAATACCAAGATTTAAAGAAGGATCAAAAAAAGGGTTTCAATGGTGGGATAAAAAACTAGAGGAACTTAAAAGAGACATGATAAGGAAAAAGCGCAGAATAAGATGTGCAGCCCCGCAACGAAGAAAACATGTTATCGAAGAATATTTGAAATCAAAAGCTAACTATGAACAGGAAACATCAAAGGCACAAACAAAAAGTTGGAAAGAATTCTGTGAAAAACAGGACAGAGAAAGTCTATGGGATGGAATTTACAGGGTGATCAGAAAAACTTCAAAAATACAGGAAGACCAGTTACTTATAAAAGACGGCAAAGTGTTAAGCTTCGAAGAATCAACTGAACTATTAGCTAGTACCTTTTTCCCACAGGACATGGATCAGGACGATAACCAACATCATAAATTCGTCAGAAGGAAAGCAAAAGAAGTGGATGATAGTATACTTTGTGACCAATCTGATCCCCCCTTCACTTTGTTTGAACTTAAAAGCGCAGCGGAAAGCTTTAATCCTAAGAAAGCTCCAGGAATTGACGGATTCACAGCAGACATTTGTCTAACAGCAATTGAAGAAAGTGAGGAGATATTCTTAGCAATATCCAACAAATGTCTGGAACTGTCTTGCTTCCCTGGAGTCTGGAAAGAGGCAGCTATCATGGTTCTAAGAAAGCCAGGGAAGGGGGATTACAACCAAGCCAAATCCTACCGACCAATAGGTCTTCTTCCTGTTCTAGGGAAAATACTAGAAAAAATGTTACTTAAAAGAATTCGGTGGCATATACTCCCAAAAATGAACCAAAGGCAATATGGTTTTGTCCCTCAGCGCTGCACGGAAGATTCTTTATATGACCTTATGCAGCATATCAAAGAAAATTTGAAAAATAAGCTCATAAATATCGTCATATCGTTAGATATTGAGGGAGCATTTGATCACGCATGGTGGCCAGCAATCAAGTGCCAGCTGATAGAAAAGGGTTGCCCTCTAAACTTAAGAAAGCTAGTAAGCAGTTACTTAAGAGATAGAAAGGTACGAATTAGATACGCAGAAACAGAAGTGATAAAAGAAACTACCAAGGGTTGTGTTCAGGGCTTGATCGGAGGCCCGACGTTTTGGAATATTCTGTTGGACCCTCTGTTAAACGGGTTGGATCAGAGGGGTATTTATTGCCAGGCCTTCGCAGACGATATCGTTCTGGTGTTCTCCGGAACAAAAATTAATACAATAGAAAATGAAGTAAAAGAAACATTAAAATATGTATTTGAATGGGGAATAAACAACAAATTAAAATTTGCAACACAAAAAACGAATGGAATGCTTATAACTAAAAAATTAAAATACGATGCCCCGAAGTTATATATGGGAGGCACCGAAATCAAACTAGTAGAAGAGTGCAAAATTCTGGGACTTATAATAGATAGGAAAATGACTTTTTTTGACACAGCCATGTATGCCATGTAAGTAGAAAAGTCACAAACATCTATAAACAAATATCAAACACCTTTTGATAGGAGGAGACGTGAACGCCTGGAACACCTGGTGGGGCAGTACATCAATTGATTATAGAGGAATAGTACTTCAGGAATCTCTGGATGAAATGGGATTACATATATTGAATGAAGGAACAGAGCCTACTTTTGATACAATTAGGGGAGGGAAAATATATTCAAGTCATGTGGATATAACGGTGTGTAATGAAAGCCTACTAGATCTTATCAAAGACTGGAAGGTGGACAAGGATATAATTAGTTCAGATCACAATGCAATAGTCTTCACAATAAGCCTGGAAAAATCTAAAGGAAAAAATGAAATTAAAACCACAAGAATTTATAACACAAAAAAAGTAAACTGGAGTCATTTCAAAACAACATTTAAGAAGCACCTGTATGAAAACGGAATCGAACCAATTGAAATAAATAACATTGTATCAAAAGAAGACCTGGAAAATGTTATAGAAAAATATAGAAACAGTATTAAAAAAGCGTGTGACGAATCAATACCAAAACTTAAAATGAAGGAAAATAAAAAGTACTTACCATGGTGGAACAAGGAACTCGAGGAACTGAAGAAGGAGAAGGTCACTAAACGTAGAAGAATCCGATGTGCTGCCTCTAGGAGGCGGGAACTGGTAATACAGCAATACCTGGAAGCAAAAAGGAAATATGAAAATGAAGCAATTAAAGCACAAACAACTAGCTGGAAGAAATACTGCACAAATCAGAACCAAGAGAGCTTCTGGGATAGGATATATAGGGTAATCAGGCTAACATCCAAAAGACAGTAAGATCAGCTATTGGTGGACGGTGGAACAGCTCTGAGTCCTGACGAATCAGTTAAGTGGCTGGCTGACAACTTCTTTCCAGATGACGATAGACACCGCGACAATGTAGAACATACAAAAATAAGAGAGAAGGCTGAAAAAACTTGTGATCCTCAAACTGATGATTCACTGGATCCGCCGTTCACGATAGCGGAACTGAGAAACACTATGGGAAGTTTTAGTATGAAGAAGGCACCAGGACCCGATGGCTATACGATGGACATCTGTACTGCGGCAATATGTACCAACGAAGAGCTATTTCTGTTAATACTTAACAAATGTCTGCAAATTTCGCTTTTCCCAACTTTATGGAAGGAAGCAGCAGTAATAGTTCTTAAAAAGCCAGGTAAAACTGACTATACCCATCCTAAGGCATATAGGCCTATAGGATTGCTATCTATCCTGGGGAAATTACTTGAAAAAATGATCGTGAAGAGAATAAGGTGGCACACCCAACCAAAAGGCAATCCTAGGCAATACGGTTTTGTGCCCCAGCGTAGCACGGAAGATGCCCGGTATGACCTAATACAGCACATTAAAGAAAACATCAAAAATAAGAAAATCAATGTTTTGGTATCGCTGGACATGCAGGGCGCGTTCGATAACGCCTGGTGGCCTGCCGTCAAATGTCGACTTCAGGAAAACAATGCCCACAAAATTTAAGGAAAATTATTACTAGTTATTTCGAAAATAGAAAAGTGAAATTAAGATACGCTAACACAGAGATAGTAAAGTTAAACACGAAAGGATGCGTACAGGGATCGATAGCTGGACCCACCTTCTGGAACCTTCTACTCGATCCCTTACTTGATAAAATGGACGAGAATGGAATCTACTGCCAAGCTTTTGCGGATGACGTCGTCCTGGTTTTTTCTGGACACTAGATCCCCGAATTAGAAGAAAATATAAATAGAACCCTGAACACTGTACATGAATGGGGAGTAAGCAACAAACTATGCTTCGCTGCCCATAAAACCAACACCATGATAATTACGAAGAAATTAAAATTTGAAACACCAAAATTGTATATGGGCGGAACGGAATTAGAAATAGTTAACGAAATCAAACTTTTAGGCCT
Organism: Sericinus montela; assembly: GCA_029286605.1. NCBI lineage: Eukaryota > Metazoa > Arthropoda > Insecta > Lepidoptera > Papilionidae > Sericinus > Sericinus montela. The sequence continues at coordinate 14,679 of JAGSMR010000516.1, forward strand.
AATAATTGACAAAAAACTTACTTTTCAAAATCATACAGCATATATATGTCGAAAAGTCACAAATATATTTAAACAACTAGCTAAAACAGCAAAAATTACATGGGGTCTAAATCCAGAGATTATCAGGACGATGTACGTCGCGGTAGTGGAACCTATTGTGTTGTATGCGGCGAGTGTCTGGGCGAAGGCGACGCGGAAATTAACAGCACAAAAACAATTAAACGCTGTACAGAGAGGGTTTGTGCAAAAAATCTGCAAAGCGTACAGGACGGTTTCGTTGAAATCGTCGTTGATTTTAACGGGACTATTGCCTCTTGATATCCGAATTCGGGAGGCGGCAAGGCTTTACGAAGCAAAGCGCGGAAAACCCCAGGAAGATATCATAGGGGATAGACTAGTGGAGGAAAAAGTGGCATATTTTGAAGCGATGCATCCAGCTACCGAATGCGAAATAAACTACGAAATCATCGAGGAACTTGGGCAGATGGAAGCTACAGGAGCAATTAAATTATTTACCGACGGTAGTAAAATCAGTGGCAAGGTGGGGGCAGCACTATCAGCATGGCGTGAAAACAAAGAAATAGTAAGCAAAAATATAAACTGGAATCATTTTGCACAGTCTATCAGGCTGAACTTTACGCATTGTACAAAGTCACTGAACTTATTTTAACTTATAAGAGCAGTGTCTTTAAAGTATATAGTGATTCAAGACCAAGCCTGGATTCAATCAAATCTCCGGACAACTTTCATCCTCTAGTGCAAAAAATCCGCAAAAATTTTAAAATATTAACTGATAACAATAAAAAAGTACATTTTTTTTGGATAAAGGCGCACGCTGGAATCGAGGGTAACGAAAGGGCAGATATTTTGGCAAAAGAAGCAGCACAAAAACTAAAAACAGCATCCCATTATAATAGATGCCCCATATCGTTCACAAAACGAACGATAAGGGAGAGATCCGTGCTGGAATGGAATGAAAGATATCAACAAAGTGAAACGGCCTCAACAACTAAGCAATTCTTTCCCAATGTCGAGACAGCACATAAAATTATAAAGAAAATGCAACCCTCACCAGCCATGGTACAAATACTCACAGGACATGGCGCCTTCGCTGGCTATTTGTATCGCTTTAAATGCAGAACAAGTCCCGCTTGTGCATGCAATACGAACGAAGAGGAGTCGGTGATGCACCTAATACTGAACTGCCCGATATACTGTAGTAAAAGAATGGACCTGGAACAAAAAATAAATATTAAACTAAATACACAGAGTATACAAGAAATCTTAGCAACACCTGAAAGAAAGTACTTTATCAAATTTTGTGAAAATATAGTTAAAAATTTAAAAGTAAAGAATAGCTCTTAAACATAAAATCGTTAAAAGAAAAACATAAAATAACCAATAATATATGAGAAATAACAGCAAAAAATTTGAATACATGCGCGAAACTATGTTTAGCATATATTATAATGTAATATATGATCTAGACATAAAAAAGTAACAGTAAAGAAGTAAAACTATAGAAATAGTTAAAACGTACACATAAAGGAAAAAAAAGGAAATAAATAAAGAAAAGGAAATCAAACGCGAACTCAATAGGTAGAAAAAAAATAGATCATGAAGATAAAATTAAAGATTACAAATAGAAAAATAAAATAATATACATACAACACACCCACAAATATTTTAAAAAAAATATGAAATATTACATAAAAGAAAGAATGAAATGATACACAAAGTCTCTGAGATACATATCAGAGGCAAAAAAAAAAACCTAACCTAACCTAACCTAACCTTTTTTTTTTAACGTGGGGAAATCCGTTATGGATACCCAGCCTTCGGAAAGAAACTGGGTTATGTCGGACTCCCACCGAATAAAACCCCACGGTGGTCACCATCAGCGTTGAGGAAGGGTCACGGGATCTCCGTTCGGAACGCAACCGTGGCCCCTCTTATGCTTGGCTAAGATAGCCCCCTCCCGGGAGCAACAACGTTGCCCCCAGAATCCCCGCGATTCTACCACAGTGGCTCGAGACCACGTCGAGCCACTCCTCTCCTCAGAGTCGCTTTAATGAGCACTCGGAGCTCGCGCCCCGGGCGCCCGCGACTCCTGAGGCCCCGTTTCTGGTAGGGAAACACCATTGTTAGGAGAGCCGTGACGAGGCACAACTAACCTAACCTAAGCTTTATTTTTTTTTTTTTTTAACGTGGGGAAATCCGTTATGGATACCCAGCCTTCGGAAAGAAACTGGGTTATGTCGGACTCCCACCGACTAAAACCCCACGGTGGTCACCATCAGCGTTGAGGAAGGATCACGGGATCTCCGTTCGGAACGCAACCGTGGCTCCTCTTATGCTTGGCTAAGATAGCCCCCTCCCGGGAGCAACAACGTTGCCCCCAGAATCCCCGCGATGCTACCACAGTGGCTCGAGACCACGTCGAGCCAATCCTCTCCTCAGAGTCGCTTTAATGAGCACTCGGAGCTCGCGCCCCGGGCGCCCGTGACTCCTGAGGCCCCGTTTCTGGTAGGGAAACACCATTGTTAGGAGAGCCGTGACGAGGCACAACTGTGCCTCGATGGCCCCGTCTCCGAGCGGGATCTGTCCTCTCTCGATCCTGTTCAGCAGCCTCCTTCTGGGCCATCACGGTCTCACAGAAGGCGGCTACGGCTCTCCATGCCGAATCCCCGCTCAGCATCGCCGACACGACTGCTGGCAGGGAGTGGTTTCGTCAATGCGGCTCTCCAGGATACTCCGCTCCGCTTCCCATGCTGGGCAAACCCCGAGGGTATGCGTTGCAGAGTCCTGGACCGTCCCACCACAATGGAAGCAGATCGCCGTCGCCTCACGTCCGATCTTACACAGATAATCACCGAAACACCCATGTCCGGTAAGTACCTGTGTAAGTCTGTAGGTGAGTCTTCCACTCCGTCGCTGGAGCCAGGCCTCGAAGACCGGCAGAAAAGCCTCGACAACGCGTCTGCGCGCATGTCGCTCTTCACTGAGCCGAGCACGCCACGTCTCGAAAGCATTCTGACGTTCCTGACGGCAATGGCCTCGAACGCCTCTACTGGCTCGCTATTACCGCCCTGGCGGAGGATGCGTATTCGGTTATACACCCGCGCATCCATTTCCGCCAGTATATCCAAGGGCGGAAAGCGAGCCAGGACAGTTGCCGCCTCGAAGGATATCGTGCGGTATCCTCGCACAATCCGTATGGCCATCCGTCGTTGCACACGGATTTTGGTTCTACATCGGCGGATGGCTAGCCTTTTCGCCCACACCAGCGCCCATAAAGGGCTACGGATTGGACGACTCCAGCATAGAGGCGGCGAACTTCTTCACCGGTCCCCCTAGATTGGGCAGCAGTCTATGCATAGCACCCGCCACCCTCTCTATTCGGGGAACTAGGCGCTCGAAGTGCTCTTCGAAGCTCTTCTAACCTAACCTAACCCAACCTAACCTAACCTTTTTTTTTTTTTTTTTTTTATCGTGGGCAAATCCATTATGGATACCCAGCCTTCGGAAAGAAACTGGGTTATGTCGGACTCCACCGACTAAAACCCCACAGTGGTCACCATCAGCGTTGAGAAGGGGTCACGGGATCTCCGTTCGGAACGCAACCGTGGCCCCTCTTACGCTTGGCTAAGATAGCCCCTCCCGGGAGCAACAACGTTGCCCCAGAATCCCGCAGTGCTACCACGGTGGCTCGAGACCACGTCGAGCCAATCCTCTCCTCAGAGTCGCTTTAATGAGCACTCGGGCTCGCGCCCCGGGCGCCCGCGACTCCTGAGGCCCCGTTTCTGGTAGGGAAACACCATTGTTAGGAGAGCCGTGACGAGGCACAACTAACCTAACCTAAGCTTTATTTTTTTTTTTTTAACGTGGGGAAATCCGTTATGGATACCCAGCCTTCGGAAAGAAACTGGGTTATGTCGGACTCCCACCGACTAAAACCCCACGGTGGTCACCATCAGCGTTGAGGAAGGATCACGGGATCTCCGTTCGGAACGCAACCGTGGCTCCTCTTATGCTTGGCTAAGATAGCCCCCTCCCGGGAGCAACAACGTTGCCCCAGAATCCCGCGATGCTACCACGGTGGCTCGAGACCACGTCGAGCCAATCCTCTCCTCAGAGTCGCTTTAATGAGCACTCGGGCTCGCGCCCCGGGCGCCCGCGACTCCTGAGGCCCCGTTTCTGGTGAAACACCATTGTTAGGAGAGCCGTGACGAGGCACAACTGTGCCTCGATGGCCCCGCCTCCGAGCGGGATCTGTCCTCTCTCGATCCTGTTCAGCAGCCTCCTTCTGGGCCATCACGGTCTCACAGAAGGCGGCTACGGCTCTCCATGCCGAATCCCGCTCAGCATCGCCGACGACTGCTGGCAGGAGTGGTTTCGTCAATGCGGCTCTCCAGGATACTCCGCTCCGCTTCCCATGCTGGGCAAACCCGGTATGCGTTGCAGAGTCCTGGACCGTCCACCACAATGGAAGCAGATCGCCGTCGCCTCACGTCCGATCTTACACAGATAATCACCGAAACACCCATGTCCGGTAAGTACCTGTGTAAGTCTGTAGGTGAGTCTTCCACTCCGTCGCTGGAGCCAGGCCTCGAAGACCGGCAGAAAAGCCTCGACAACGCGTCTGCGCGCATGTCGCTCTTCACTGAGCCGAGCACGCCACGTCTCGAAAGCATTCTGACGTTCCTGACGCTTAATGGCCTCGAACGCCTCTACTGGCTCGCTATTACCGCCCTGGCGGAGGATGCGTATTCGGTTATACACCCGCGCATCCATTTCCGCCAGTATATCCAAGGGCGGAAAGCGAGCCAGGACAGTTGCCGCCTCGAAGGATATCGTGCGGTATCCTCGCACAATCCGTATGGCCATCCGTCGTTGCACACGGATTTTGGTTCTACATCGGCGGATGGCTAGCCTTTTCGCCCACACCGGCGCCCCATAAAGGGCTACGGATTGGACGACTCCAGCATAGAGGCGGCGAACTTCTTCACCCGGTCCCCCTAGATTGGGCAGCAGTCTATGCATAGCACCCGCCACCCTCTCTATTCGGGGAACTAGGCGCTCGAAGTGCTCTTCGAAGCTCTTCTAACCTAACCTAACCCAACCTAACCCAACCTAACCTAACCTTTTTTTTTTTTTTTTTTTTTTATCGTGGGCAAATCCATTATGGATACCCAGCCTTCGGAAAGAAACTGGGTTATGTCGGACTCCCACCGACTAAAACCCCACGGTGGTCACCATCAGCGTTGAGAAGGGGTCACGGGATCTCCGTTCGGAACGCAACCGTGGCTCCTCTTATGCTTGGCTAAGATAGCCCCTCCCGGGAGCAACAACGTTGCCCCAGAATCCCGCAGTGCTACCACGGTGGCTCGAGACCACGTCGAGCCAATCCTCTCCTCAGAGTCGCTTTAATGAGCACTCGGAGCTCGCGCCCCGGGCGCCCGCGACTCTTGAGGCCCCGTTTCTGGTAGGAAACACCATTGTTAGGAGGGCCGTGACGAGGCACAACTGCGCCTCGATGGCCCCGCCTCCGAGCGGGATCTGTCCTCTCGATCCTGTTCAGCAGCCTCCTTCTGGGCCATCACGGTCTCACAGAAGGCGGCTACGGCTCTCCATGCCGAATCCCGCTCAGCATCGCCGACACGACTGCTGGCAGGGAGAGGTTTCGTCCAATGCGGCTCACCAGGATACTCCGCTCCGCTTCCCATGCTGGGCAAACCCCGAGGGTATGCGTTGCAGAGTCCTGGATCGTCCACCGCAATGGAAACAGTTCGCCGTCGCCTCACGTCCGATCTTACACAGATAAACACCGAAACACCTATGTCCGGTAAGTACCTGTGTAAGTCTATAGGTGAGTCTTCCACACCGTCGCTGGAGCCAGGCCTCGAAGACCGGCAGGAAGGCCTCGATAACGCGTCTGCGCGCATGTCGCTCTACACCGAGCCGAGCACGCCACGTCTCGAAAGCATTCTGATGTTCCTGCCGCTTAATGGCCTCGAACGCCTCTACTGGCTCGCTATCACCGCCCTGGCGGAGGATGCGTATTCGGTTATACACCCGCGCATCCATTTCCGCCAGTATATCCAAGAGCGGGAAGCGAGCCAGGACAGTTGCCGCCTCGAAGGATATCGTGCGATATCCTCGCACAATCCGTATGGCCATCCGTCGTTGCACACTGTAGATTTTAGTTCTACATCGGCGGATGGCTAGCCTTTTCACACACACCGGCGCCCCATAAAGGGTTACGGATCGGATGACTCCGGCATAGAGGCGGCGAACTTCTTCACCCGGTCCCCTAGATTGGGCAGCAGTCTGTGCATAGCACCCGCCACCCTCTCTATTCGGGGAACTAGGCGCTCGAAGTGCTCTTCGAAGCCCCAGCGACTGTCAGTAGGAGGCCCAGATATTTCATGTGCCTCCCCACTCTGACTTCAGACCCACCTACCCGGACACAGGAGTCGGGTGGTTCCCTGCCCCTGGGGAATTTGTGGAACCATAGCGCCTCGGTCTTGTGCGGCGCTATTTCTAATCCCAACTCGTGAATTCTGGCGACGACGATTTCCACCCCAAGCTCGGCGAGCTCCTTGGTCCTCTCAAACGTGTTCCCGCTAGCGACTATCAGGGTGTCGTCTGCATAGCAAACAACCTTGATGCTAGCGGGAAGGTCGACACGCAGAACCGCGTCATACGCTATGTTCCACAGTAATGGGCCCAGCACGGAACCCTGTGGAACACCGCACTGGATCTCCCTCCGGATCTTTTTTCCGTCTTTGTCCATGTACAAAATGTACCTGTCGCGCAAGTAGTCCGCGATCACGCCTTGCAGATAGGGGGGCACTTTATGGTAGGCGAGCCCCCCTCTGATTGCTTCCCAGGGCAGGGAGTTAAAGGCATTGACAATGTCCAAGCTAATTGCCAGTGCCACCCAACCGCGGGACACCGCCTGCTCCGACAACGAGCGGACGCGAAAAATCGCGTCTATGGTCGAACGCTCTTGTCGGAAGCCGAACTGGCTTTCGGCGAGATCTGGACCGACACGCGACAGATGCCGAAAACTTGAGACGAAAAGCAAGAATCCTCTCGAACAATTTGCCAATCTCGTCCAACAGGCAAATGGGACGATACGCAGAGGGAGAATCTGCGGCCCTGCCTTCCTTCTTTAAGAGGACCAATTTGGCTTCCTTCCAGGCCGAAGGGAACGTGGCGGTATGGAGGCAGCTGGTGAACAGCTGCCTCAGTCTGTCCCCTAAGGCAGCTAGACTCAGCATCCAGACCCGACCTGGTATTCCGTCGGGTCCTGGAGCTGTGTTCAACCTCGCAAGCGGCTAACGGCTCAGTCCAACTCCTGTACGGTTACCCGCATCTCATCATGCCACTCCAATGAACTTCGAAGGTGGGCAGAGGGACTTGACCGGCCCGCTCGGAAAAGTGTATTGATCACTCTTCCCAGCAGCTCCTGATCAAGGGTTTCCGTTAGAGGTGGCATCAATGTCGGGTTGCCCAGTACCAACCGGTATGGACGTCCCCACGGATCTCTGTTGAGCCCCTCCAGGAGCTCATGCCAGGACCGAGACTTGGCGTTGGCAATTGCAATCTGCAACGCCTTTGTAGCCGCTCGGTATGCCTCGTATAGTCTGGCTACCTCTTCGGCCGGAGCTTGCCTTCTCCTCCTTCGGGTTCTGGTGTACTGGCGTCTACTTCGCAAACAGATTGCGCGCAGTCCTGCAATTTCTGCCGACCACCAGTACACAGCCCTGCGCTTGGGGTGACTGGTGCGGGGCATAGACACATCGCAGATTCGTGTCACTGTTCCCCGAAACCAGTTCGCTTCTTCTTCTGGGTCAGACGAAACCTCTTCGGTGATATCTGGCCATGCCGCAACGGTGGCGGCAGCTTTGACCATGTCTCGATCTAACCGCTTGAGACACCAACGTCGCGGCGGGCTGCTTTCGCGGCGGCTAGTCATGGTATCAGGCCGGCCGAATGTCACATCGAAAGCGATGTAACGGTGGTCCGATAACGTAACCACCTCCTCTACGACCCGCCAACCTGACACCAGACGTATCGCAGAAGGAGTCACCCATGTTAAGTCCACGACCGACTCCCCCTGCCATCGCACGCAAGTGCTTACTGACCCCCGATTTATGAGTCGGAGGTCAAGACCAGCCGCCCATTCTTTTAAAATCTCTCCCCTCGGACTATCTCTGGGGTTTCCCCATGCCTTAGCGTGGGCGTTGAAGTCCCCCAGGATAATCAATGGACGAGGTTGACCTAACCTGATGAACCTAACCTAACCTAACCTAACCTAACCTTACCTAACCTAACCTAACCAATACCTAACTATACATAACCTAACATAACCTAACTAATAAACCTAAAAAAAAAAAACAAAAACAATATTATAGAAATAAACAAACAAGGTAAACAAATAGGATTATATTGGGTTAAAGCACACGCAGGGTTGGAGGGGAATGAAAGAGCAGACTTCTTAGCGAAGGAAGCCGCACAAAAAATTAAAAAGAAGCCAGAATACGCGAAATGTCCGGTCTCATTTGTGAAGCGACAGATAAGACTACAGTCGCTTGACGAAAGGAACCGTCAATATAAGGAAGGAGAAACCGCTTCCACGACGAAGATATTTTTCACGGACACAATTGAAGCGTACCCAATAATAAGAAAAATAGAGTTGGACCCATTATTAATACAAATGCTGACGGGACACGGCGGATTCTCGGAGTACTTGCATAGATTCAAGTTCAAAGAGAGTCCGGCGTGTGTCTGCGATCCTACAATAGCAGAAAGTGTGATGCATGTGATTGCCGAGTGCCCAATGTACGGCAGAAATAGAAAGGATGTAGAATTAGAATTAGGAATAATAATCAGTAGAGAAACAATAAAAGATATTATTAGACGTAAGAAAAATGGACATAAGTTCCTTAAATATTGCAAAGAAGTAGTAAACAAAGTAGTTACTAGGAACAAACAAGTATAGCAAAAAACAAAGTAATAAATAAGTTATAATACGCTAAGAGAACTAGATGTAAATAAAGTAATTAGTATAAATAATAGTAATAAAGACTTTAAAAAACAATAGAAAATCAACAAAAATATAAGATGAAGAAAGAAAAAAAAAACCTAACCTAACCTAACCTTAAATGTGAATAATATGTAATCTATATATTATCAAGCCTGTCTCAAATGAAGATAATTGAAAGAAATGTTCGATTTGAATAAGTACTAGTGTCATATGTAAAGAATCATAATAAATGGAAAGAATCATAATGTTAAGCTAAACAATATAACATAGCGAATAAAAATGCCATGTAGGGTATTGTATTCCGTTAGCAATCCCTCTTGGTAGAGATGAACGGAAGAAAAAAAAAAACCTAACCTAACCCAACCTAACCTAACCTAACCTAACCTAACCTAACCTAACCTAACCCCAACCCAACCTAACCTAACCTAACCTTAAATGTGAATAATATGTAATCTATATATTATCAAGCCTGTCTCAAATGAAGATAATTGAAAGAAATGTTCGATTTGAATAAGTACTAGTGTCATATGTAAAGAATCATAATAAATGGAAAGAATCATAATGTTAAGCTAAACAATATAACATAGCGAATAAAAATGCCATGTAGGGTATTGTATTCCGTTAGCAATCCCTCTTGGTAGAGATGAACGGAAGAAAAAAAAAACCTAACCTAACCTTAAATGTGAATAATATGTAATCTATATATTATCAAGCCTGTCTCAAATGAAGATAATTGAAAGAAATGTTCGATTTGAATAAGTACTAGTGTCATATGTAAAGAATCATAATAAATGGAAAGAATCATAATAAATGGAAAGAATCATAATAAATGGAAAGAATCATAATAAATGGAAAGAATCATAATAAATGGAAAGAATCATAATAAATGGAAAGAATCATAATAAATGGAAAGAATCATAATAAATGGAAAGAATCATAATAAATGGAAAGAATCATAATAAATGGAAAGAATCATAATAAATGGAAAGAATCATAATAAATGGAAAGAATCATAATAAATGGAAAGAATCATAATAAATGGAAAGAATCATAATAAATGGAAAGAATCATAATAAATGGAAAGAATCATAATGTTAAGCTAAACAATATAACATAGCGAATAAAAATGCCATGTAGGGTATTGTATTCCGTTAGCAATCCCTCTTGGTAGAGATGAACGGAAGAAAAAAAAAACCTAACCTAACCTAACCCAACCCAACCCAACCCAACCTAACCTAACCTAACCTAACCTTAAATGTGAATAATA
>JAGSMR010000517.1:0-18070 GCA_029286605.1 Sericinus montela
CGCCTGACGCTGTGTTTCATTCGAACCCTCCGTATACCTCCACAAGGCTCTATGGGGCTTTGAATAAAACGTTCACTATTTCTGTGTTTCATTTGAACTCTCAGTATGTCCCAGGGTTCTATGGGGCTGCCTGTTTGACCCATACATAGTTTGTAGCTGGCTTACACAAAAAACATATCGATGTGTATGTTTTTGTGTGTAGTTCTGTGTTTCATTTCTATTCAAATTGAAATGTATTTATTGCTGCGGTGACCACTTATTGTGCTGCTGTGTCAAGATACCCTTCTAAAGGCATCTATATTCTAAAGGCGTTATAGATTGGTTAAGAAATTGTTTTTTTTTCGACTTCGAATGGTTTTATGTTTCCCAACGAATAAGTTGAACAGATTTAGTAAAGAAATTATACTAAGGAGGCACCCCGTAACGTTTCAATGTGCCCAACACCATATTATATTAAACAAAATTAATTAAATATTACAGGTAAGAATTTCAATAACATTTGATTTCTATTTACATACCAACTAATAGAAGATAAGAGTCTCTCTTATACACATATATTTACTTAGTATTAAACCTATATTTACTTACTAGCAAAACTGTTACGATAACCGAGTGGTAGTGTGATCGGAAGTCGATCCCCAGGGCACTCGTACCTATAAGTTTTTCAAAAACTTACGTACGATTTATATTGTTGGCTTGGACATAATGGACGGCGACGAGCTCTCCTGTCACGTTGTCCCAAATGTATCTTTGGTGGAAAGTGGGTCGAAACGACTTAATTGTCTAGACCTCTGTCTAACCTTGTATTGGGAATGTCTGATGTAATATTGGTTTGTATCAAGCGTTACAATTTTATTACAAATACTCATCGATAGCCACATAGAATGAATGAATAAAGGTACAACTCTCAAGAACGAACATACTTCAGCCCTCATAACATACTTAATGAAAAGATACAACAATTTTAATTTATTACATTGCCGGCCGTGAGGTTATGCCGTAATACTTTTCCACACTCATTCTCCCGGGGTGATGTAAGTGGCGACTAAGAGCTTTTCTTGGTTTATAGAAACCAAAATGAGTAGGCCATTTATTGTTACGGCAAACAGTTTACGTTCAGGACACTTCCTTCAAATAAATTTGCTTACCTGATGAGGAAAATCAGTTCTCCCAATTGTGACGTATGTGGTTTAGTGGAAGATGTACAACACATACTTGTGCAATGTGTAAAACACGAGAGAGAGAGAGGGATCATTAATGCAAACACATAACTTAAATAGAGGAACGTTGAAGGAGTTCAGGCGATATTAGCTGAACCAAGCTCTGAAGCAGCGAAAAGCATATCTGCCATGGTCATGCAGCATTAATGACTCAATCTCTCAATCGTGACATTCAGTTTTAATTAATGAATGTTGATTAAAACCTTTATATCAGGCATCATACCCTGACATAAAGTTTGAAATCAACATTCATTAATAAAAACTGAATGTCACGTGGCAGGCATATTCAAATAGGATAAAAGCCCTAAATAAATATGGAAAAAGGGTGTCTGGTATTGTGATCATCAATCCGCTTGCCAATATAAGTGAGGCCATGTCCTGTAATGGACTTCAATAGGCCGTTATGCCGTCGAGTCAAGGAAAAGAGGATCAATTAAAATATTCAGATGTTGTTGTAATTTTATTTAATCTTACAAATTAAATAACATAAAATTGCCACTAATATATTAAAATAAATCACAACCTGCACTTTTTACCATTGCCTATTTATATACACATTGCCTATATAATTTGTTGCTTAGATAATACTTGTGTTCATTCTCATATTTGATATGAAATTATCTCGTCAAGTAGGTAAAATAAAAACAAAACTTAAATAGATTTAGTAATGTAAAAAAGATTGTCTATAATTAACAAATACAACGCCTTTGAAAAACTGAAAGGCTTAGCGCTCGCGAAAAATATCACCAAGTCTCCACTTGTAACCTCCCTGTCCGTTCCATTTGACGCAGTAGGTCCGTGGAATGTTCTAGAGGCAACCCACCGACGCCACTGAAAACATCTTCCACGAACGCCTCCCGCACGTTGTCCGGCATGTTCTTGGCGTTGCCCGATATAAATATGTAAGCGCCATCTTGCTTCACATGATTCCACAGTTCGTTCTTGTGTTCGGATATTTTGTGTTGCACGTATCTAGATTAAAAATGGAATGGAGTCAAAGGATAGAGTAGCCCTTTCAATCTACATTTCAAATGTTATATCATTTGGTCATGTTTACCATACCCAAGTGTATTAAAAACTTCAACATATCTTACATTACATCTTATTCAACATGTACTTAATGTAAGACAATTATTCATTTTACATACAGTAATGTTACAACACCGTAATACCATATACATTAAATTAACTAAACGTAGGAAGGATAAAATCTGCAGTATTCCGATAGTTAACTCCAACTTTGAAAAAAGATTTTTACGCACATCGGTCCTTTTCTTTATAATAAAATCAACCACGACACTAAAATTTATGATATGTGTTACTTTAAAAAGCAAAAAGCTATACACACTTTCCTTCTCAGCAAAACATACGAAATAACATAAAAATAACAGAACAATACTTATTAACAATCACATAAAACCAGACACTTCCAAAAGTGACATCTTACATACACTATTTGATACACGCATACATCTAAACGTAGTCAGTCGCACACGTTCACAAACTCCAAACATATAAACACCTTAACCACTCATGTGACACATAAGTAGACCTTATTTTAAATACCAACTAAATAAACATTTTTATCGATTTGCACTCTCTATGTTCTTTGTTAGATTTTAAACTGTAGTACTAACGCAAAAGAAACAATTTTATACATACTATAAGGGGGCAGGGAACTGTAGCTCCTTAATACAGACTATTACATAGCCTAGCTAGGAGAACAGAACGTCACCCTCACTATTTTTAACCTTAATTTTGTTATATGTTTTCTTATGTGAACATTTAATGTACTATAAGCTTATTACCAATAAAGTTATTATTATTATATCAGTCGAAGAAGAATTTAATACTTGTTCATCTATATGGCTTCGCTTATTTCTGTTACCATTCGATTAGATCGATTACTAGAGACCCTGTACGATATCACAAATAATCTATTGACGAACAGTCAAATGTCGAGTGGTTGGGTGCTCGGGATTTCGAGTCAAGAGACCAGAGTTTGATCCCCAGGTGGCAAACTTATGTACGAATTATATCGATGGCTTGGACCTAGAGACGGCGACGGGCTCACCACCTGTCACGTTGTACCGAAAATATCTTCGGTGGAAGGCGATTCAAAGGGAATTAATGGTCTAGACTAGACCTCTGTCTACCCCTGTATAGGGAATTGCGTGACGATATATTTTTTCCAAAATACAAATTAAAAAAAGCCTATGTTACTCCTTATAACATTAGCTATCTGTCAGTGAAGGTTCTGTAAAAATCAGTACAGCCTTTTCAGAGATTAGCCGGAACAAACAGACATACAGAGAAACTGACAGAAGACAAAACTTGTATAAAATGTTATTAAATATATTCATATACATGTAGTAAAAACGGTCATTTCAATATTACAGACAGACACTCCAATTATATTTACATGTATAGATGTATATATAGATTGTACCGTTGGCTTGGGCACGAAGCCGGGGACAGGCTATGTGAGTGTACAGGTTGATACAAATTCATATTGGAGCATATCACATTATTACGGCGTACAAATCTTACACAATATAACTTGATAAACTGAATTGTAAATTTTAAACATTAACCTACTATTCCGTCGTCATTCCATTAAATACTTAAATTTTAATGATATTTTGATTTAAGAAGGCATAAATATTATTATTATATAATTACGCCGTGTGGTAAGGACGTGAGAATATTGCCATTCCCTGATCGCCAATCCGCCTGCCAAGCGAGGCGATTATGGCGAATCCTCCCTTTGGCAGAGGCCTATGTCCTGCAGTGGATTTCAACAGGCGGTTATGTAATGTATGCAAATATTATTTGATGATCTCCGTGGACGAGAGGCGAAACATTGGTTTTCAAGGTGTCGTCATCTCGAGGTCCCGGTTCCTGGTCGGGTCAATGTAGAAAACCACTTTTGTACAATTTCTCGGGTCTGGGTATTTGTGGTGCCTTCGTTGTTTTGATTCCCATACCTCAAGTGCTTTAGCATATTACATTGGGATCGGAGCAATGTATGTGATGTTGTCCCTATCTATATATGTATTAATTTATTTATTATTGATTATTATTATACAACTCAGTGTAATTGGCCGTTGGCGCAAGCGCCGCGGTGGATAAGGGTGACAGTAACCGCGCCGACTGCGCAGGCGCGAAGGTGGCGGAGGAACCGCGTGGCGGCGGCCACGTTCACGGTGGCGTGGCACCCGGCGCGCTACCTGCTGGCCTTCGCCTGCGAGGACAAGGAGCCGCCGACCGCAAGCGCGACGCCGGCAACCTCAAGCTGTGGGGCTGCCGGCCGCCTGACGCTGTGTTTCATTCGAACCCTCCGTATACCTCCACAAGGCTCTATGGGGCTTTGAATAAAACGTTCACACTATTTCTGTGTTTCATTTGAACCCTCGGTATGTCCCAGGGTTCTATGGGGCTGCCTGTTTGACCCATACATAGTTTGTAGTCACTTACACAAAAACATATTGATGTGTATGTTTTGTGTAAGTAGTTCTGTGTTTCATTTCTATTCAAATTGAAATGCATTTATTGCTGCGGTGACCACTTATTGTGCTGCTGTGTCAAGATACCCTTCTAAAGGCATCTATATTCAGTTACAGTGAATATTATATGAGTAATATACATATTTAATATTAACTTACCTACCAGCTTTAATTTCCTATATAAAATCTCCAGCTTACTACACTTCACAACCTACAATAACAATGGAAGCTTTGAAGAGTTCACTAACAGAGATCTCTGAGCATTTTCAAGCTCAAATGGAAGAATTTCGACAGGAACTCCAGAAAAGTAATCCAGTTTATTCAAATATTACAACTGAATTTAGTGGTTTTAGAAAATTTGTCTTAGCTGCACTAACAACACTACACAATCAAGTGGATCTCTTGGGACGGGAGCTTGATCGTATTGAGATGAGAAGCCGTAGAAAGATGATCCTTGTGCATGGCATACCAGAAGACAAAGCTGAGAACACCACTTCAGTGATTTGTACACTTATTTCCACTAAGTTGCAGATAAGTGATTTCAGTACTTCAGCTATCAGCCGCTGCCACTGCTTGGGACGTCCCTCAATAAAAACTCTAGGCCTGTAATTGTCAAGTTCCGAGATACTTGATCACGGGACAAAGTTTGGTACTCAAAACCAAGCTCAAAGGTACCGGAACCACACAGTCGGAGTTCCTTACTAGGAGTCGCCACAAAACGTTTATGGAGGCTAGACGCAGATTCGGTATAACAAAATGTTGGACTCGGGATGGAATAATCAACATCATGACTCAGGATGGGACACAGCACCAAATTGAAAGTCTGCTCGAGCTCGACCTGATTGCAAGTGCATCATCTACTGCTGCATCCACTCAGCCTGCTGTATTAGGCAAAGTAAATGATGATAAAAGTGCTTGAGATCTAAGAGGACGGGCAAAAATAATCATCATAATATCCATACATATTATACATGGACTATGTTGGCTTTCTTGTTAGTACATTCTTTTCTCTTTTCTGTAAATTCATGTTGCCTATTTGCATTACAGTTTGTTCTGAAATATTATTTTCTTCCTCTGTACATTGATTATAGTACTGTTGTTTGATGTGTTATTCTACAATGCTTAATTGCATGGCACGATTTTTAGCTTTTAGAGTGCAGCATAAATTAGCATTAATTGTTATTAATTGACAATTCAAGTTCAGGGTTCTTTCTACATTATGTACTCTACAGTGAAATATTAGCTAACTTGCTCTTAGCTTCTGCACTTTGTGACATATACATCTTGCTGTCTCTAAACAAATTGTTACCTCACTTATCACAATAATACTACTATCTTTATTTATGTTTTAAAAGTCTAAAGTTTTAAAATATCAATAATATGCTAGACAAGTTGAAATTGATTGTTGTTGTTTTTATTATTCGCTCGAGATTGAAATTGACATTTGACGTAAAGGTTTCTAAATTTATGGTTGTTTTCATAGGCAAAGGCCACATAATGATAGAACCTTAACTTTTGTAAAATCATTTTGATCAGAATAATCACGTACAAAATGACAGCTGAAAGTTAAATTTTTCTCTAATCTATTTATCTATTCTCATAATTTACACTATAAGTCAATTGAAGGTCCCTGGAGTTTATTGCTTATTGTTGTCATTATTTTATATTTTTTGTTACTTTTAGCCTTCTTTACTTACTTTCGTATTTATAGTTCTATAGTTATTTGAAATTCCTATTCAAACTGCTGGTGGGTACTGATGACTTTTTTTTATACCTTATATACTTTTAAGTTTGTTTTATTTTTAAATTTGTATTATTTATTGTTTTTTGATGTGTTAATTTTAAATAATGATGTTACTAGATGATGATGCTAGCCAGTATAACTCCTTATCTTCTGATTCCACTTCTATTGGGTCGAGCAGCAACGATAGTTTCGAAAGCATTCCTCCTTTAAATATTACTTTGGACACTTGTTTTGCAGATGTCGATAAAAACTTTAACATTGTTCACATAAACGCTCAAAGTATTCCTGCACATTACCCCGATTTGTTGTCGAGTTTTAATAGTAAAAATTTACACGCTGTGCTTGTTTCGGAATCATGGTTAAAACCTTGTATTCCTTCAACTTCCTACTCGCTTCCAGACTTTCACCTTATTCGTAACGACCGTACTGATCGGAGCGGTGGTGGTGTAGCTATTTATCTTCGATCCCATATACCTTACTCAATCATTCGCTTATCAAATTTGCCGCAGTCTGGATGCAATGCAGAATTCCTCTTCATTGAAGTTCTTCTCTCACATACTAAAATGCTTATTGGTGTTTTTTACAGCCCTTCTCCTACTGTTGACTATTTTCCTATTTTAGAAAAACTCCTTGAAGATCTAGCGCCATCTTACGATCATTCCATAATAATGGGAGATTTTAACACATGTCTCTTAAAAAATAATTTAAGATCAACCCGGCTAAAATCCATTATTGAGGCGGCAAATTTGAAACTTCTTCCCTCTTCTGCTACGCATTTTTTTCCAAACTGTTCTCCTTCTCTTCTTGACTTAATGTTTGTGTCCTCACTGGGCCATGTTGAAAAACATGGTCAGTGTGCTGCAGATGCTTTTTCTTATCACGATGCTATATACTTATCCTATAAAATTAGACCCCCAGCTAAGTCAATCAAGATTTTATTTCAGCGCAATTTTAGTAGTCTAAACTTAGATCAGCTTATGCAGGACGCCGAGGAATTAAATTGGAGTTTAGTTGTTAATGCGGCCACAGTTGACGAACAAGTTGCTTTATTTAACTCTTTCTTAATTCAATTATACAATAAACATGCACCTGTTCGTCCTGTACGCGTCAAGCATCCTCCCTCTCCTTGGTTAAATGATGATATAAAGAAACTCATTGAGAAGAAAAATAGTTCAAAATCAAGATACAAGTCAGACCCTAGTTACTCTAATAAAATACAGGTCAATACGGAATCGCTGCAACAATGTGTGTAGGAAAGCACAACGACGCCATATTCACGAATCAGTTCAAGATCCTGACTCAGCCAGAGTCTGGAAATTTCTTAAATCTTTAGGAGTTGGGAACTCAAATAATAACTTAAATTATCACGGTATAGATCTTAACCAGCTTAACCAGCATTTCTCTTCTTCTTCTTTTGTTGATAATCAAGCAAAAGATGATACGTTAATTTCCTTTCAAGTATTCCCGCTCCAGATTCTCCTGCTTTTAATCTTAATCAATTTGACAGCTGTGGTGTAAAGAGCTATCTTATCCATCCATTCAATTCAGTCGGTACTGATAGTATCAACCGTAAAATGATAATCCCCTCGTTGACTTCCTTAGCCCTGTAATTACTGCCATCCTTAATAAATCCTTGAACACTGCTTCTTTTCCTACTGTTTGGAAAGATGCTAATGTAATTCTATCGAAAAGACGAATCCTGTGATCTTCTCCGATTATCGGCCAATTTCTTTACTTCCCTTTCTATCCAAAGTTCTTGAACGTCTTGTTTATAACCAACTTAATTCCTACCTATCTGATCAAAACCTTTTCAATCCTCTGCAATCCGGTTTCTGACCCGGACACAGTACAACCACAGCACTATTGCAAATTACTGACGATATTCGTTATGGAATGGAAAATCAAAAGTTAACAGTACTTACTCTGCTGGATTTCAGTAATGCGTTTAATACTGTTGATTTTGAAATCCTGTTAGGTATTTTGCGCTCTCTTAACATATCTCCGGCAGCAATTGATTGGTTTCGTAGTTACCTAGAAGGACGCCGGCAACGTATCCAGGTTCAGGATATTTTTTCCACCTGGACTAGTATTGGCGCTGGCGTCCCTCAAGGTGGCGTGTTGTCTCCGCTCCTTTTTGCTATTTTCATTAATTCAGTAAGCAATCACATATCTTCTTCTTACCACTTGTATGCAGACGATCTCCAAATTTATAAACAATCTTCATTGGAAGCCCTGCCAACAGCAATTGAGTCGATAAATGCTGACTTGACTTGTATCTTGAAGTGGAGTAAATCTTATGGTTTATGTATCAATCCCAAGAAAAGTCAGTCAATAATTGTTGAAGTCAAAATTATTTCTAAAATTGATTGGTCTAATATACCGCAAATTTATCTCAATGGTACTCATATCCCTTATAGCAAAAAACTTAAGAATCTGGGTGTTATATTTGACTCCTGTTTGACATGGACTCCACAAATTAACGAAGTTAGTCGTAAAATGTTTGCAACACTGGGTTCTTTACGCAGACTACGTAACTTCCTACCGTTGACTACTAAAGTTGTGCTTGCTCAGTCCTTACTTTTGCCCATCCTTGACTATGCTGATATTTGCTATCTCGACATAACTGAAGAGCAGCTTAAAAACTTGAGCAGATTCAAAACCTTAGTATTCGTTACATATTTGGGCTTCATAAATATGACCACATTTCTGAATTTCGCAAGAAGCTCAAGTGGCTGCCAATCCGCCTTCGCAGGAATACGCACATCTTTTCTGCTTTGTACTCCGTGCTATTTAATCCATACTCTCCCCAATACCTAAAGATCGGTTTGAGTATATGTCCCTTTCCTATGATCGGTTTCTTCGCTCCGCTGTCAATCTTTCCTCGAACTCCTCTACACTCCTCTTCCTTTTATAATAAATCTTTTACTGTTACCGCTGTCCGCCTGTGGAACACTTTGCCCTTACATATTCGACGTGCTCCATCTCTTCCTTCATTCAAAAACTTCTTAATTCCTATTATCTAGAAACCTAACGCCATTTCCCACGTTTTAGTTTCATTCCCTTTTTTTTTCACCATCTCCTTATTTCTTTATTCATAAAATAATCCTTTATATTACGGCTGCCATCATTTAGTAATCTATTTTGAATAAAAGCGGTACACCACCCTCCTTTTCTTCGTTATTTCTTCATACGCTTCTATAGCAAGGTTGTCTGGAAGAAATTGCTTTTTAGTAATAAGACCGCCTCTTGTACTACCTATATGTTACTTGTACTTATTTTCATCTTCCTTTGTGGTGTACAATAAAGAATATATAAATAAATAAATAAATATATTCTAAAGGCGTTATAGATTGGTTAAGAAATTGTTTTTTTTTTCGACTTCGAATGGTTTTATGTTTCCCAACGAATAAGTTGAACAGATTTAGTAAAGAAATTATACTAAGGAGGCACCCGTAACGTTTCAATGTGCCCAACACCATATTATATTAAACAAAATTAATTAAATTTTACAGGTAAGAATTTCAATAAAATTTGATTTCTATTTACATACCAACTAATAGAAGATAAGAGTCTCTCTTATACACATATATTTACTTAGTATTAAACCTATATTTACTTACTAGCAAAACTGTTACGATAACCAGTGGTAGTGTGATCGGAAGTCGATCCCCAGGGCACTCGTACCTATAAGTTTTCAAAACTTACGTACGATTTATATTGTTGGCTTGGACATAATGGACGGCGACGAGCTCTCCTGTCACGTTGTCCCAAATATGTCTTTGGTGGAAAGTGGGTCGAAACGACTTAATTGTCTAGACCTCTGTCTAACCATGTATTGGGAATGTCTGATGTAATATTGGTTTGTATCAAGCGTTACAATTTTATTACAAATACTCATCGATAGCCACATAGAATGAATGAATAAAGGTACAACTCTCAAGAACGAACATACTTCAGCCCTCATAACATACTTTATGAAAAAGATACAACAATTTTTAATATGTGTCCATTGCCGGCCGTGAGGTTATGCCGTAATAATTTTCCACACCCATTCTCCCGGGGTGATGTAAGTGGCGACTAAAGAGAAAGCTTTTCTTGGTTTATAGAAACCAAAATGAGTAGGCCATTTATTGTTACGGCAAACAGTTTACGTTCGGGACACTTCCTTCAAATAAATTTGCTTACCTGATGAGGAAAATCAGTTCTCCCAATTGTGACGTATGTGGTTTAGTGGAAGATGTACAACACATACTTGTGCAATGTGTAAAACACGAGAGAGAGAGGGATCATTAATGCAAACACATAACTTAAATAGAGGAACGTTGAAGGAGTTCAGGCGATATTAGCTGAACCAAGCTCTGAAGCAGCGAAAAGCATATCTGCCATGGTCATGCAGCATTAATGACTCAATCTCGATCGTGACATTCAGTTTTAATTAATGAATGTTGATTAAAACCTTTATATCACCAACGAATAAGTTGAACAGATTTAGTAAAGAAATTATACTAAGGAGGCACCCCGTAACGTTTCAATGTGCCCAACACCATATTATATTAAACAAAATTAATTAAATTTTACAGGTAAGAATTTCAATAAAATTTGATTTCTATTTACATACCAACTAATAGAAGATAAGAGTCTCTCTTATACACATATATTTACTTAGTATTAAACCTATATTTACTTACTAGCAAAACTGTTACGATAACCAGTGGTAGTGTGATCGGAAGTCGATCCCCAGGGCACTCGTACCTATAAGTTTTCAAAACTTACGTACGATTTATATTGTTGGCTTGGACATAATGGACGGCGACGAGCTCTCCTGTCACGTTGTCCCAAATGTGTCTTTGGTGGAAAGTGGGTCAGAAACGACTTAATTGTCTAGACCTCTGTCTAACCTTGTATTGGGAATGTCTGATGTAATATTGGTTTGTATCAAGCGTTACAATTTTATTACAAATACTCATCGATAGCCACATAGAATGAATGAATAAAGGTACAACTCTCAAGAACGAACATACTTCATACATACTTCAGCCCTCATAACATACTTTATGAAAAAAGATACAACAATTTTTAATATGTGTCCATTGCCGGCCGTGAGGTTATGCCGTAATAATTTTCCACACCCATTCTCCCGGGGGTGATGTAAGTGGCGACTAAGAGAAAGCTTTTTCTTGGTTTATAGAAACCAAAATGAGTAGGCCATTTATTGTTACGGCAAACAGTTTACGTTCGGGACACTTCCTTCAAATAAATTTGCTTACCTGATGAGGAAAATCAGTTCTCCCAATTGTGACGTATGTGGTTTAGTGGAAGATGTACAACACATACTTGTGCAATGTGCAAAACACGAGAGAGAGAGAGAGGGGATCATTAATGCAAACACATAACTTAAATAGAGGGAACGTTGAAGGAGTTCAGGCGATATTAGCTGAACCAAGCTCTGAAGCAGCGAAAAGCATATCTGCCATGGTCATGCAGCATTAATGACTCAATCTCGATCGTGACATTCAGTTTTAATTAATGAATGTTGATTAAAACCTTTATATCAGGCATCATACCATTCATTAATAAAAACTGAATGTCACGTGGCAGGCATATTCAAATAGGATAAAAGCCCTAAATAAATATGGAAAAAGGGTGTCTGGTATTGTGATCATCAATCCGCTTGCCAATATAAGTGAGGCCATGTCCTGTAATGGACTTCAATAGGCCGTTATGCCGTCGAGTCAAGGAAAAGAGGATCAATTAAAATATTCAGATGTTGTTGTAATTTTATTTAATCTTACAAATTTAATAACATAAAATTGCCACTAATATATTAAAATAAATCACAACCAGCACTTTTACCATTGCCTATTTATATATACATTGCCTATATAATTTGTTGCTTACATAATACTTGTGTTCATTCTCATATTTGATATGAAATTATCTCGTCAAGTAGGTAAAATAAAACAAAACTTAAATAGATTTAGTAATGTAAAAAGATTGTCTATAATTAACAAATACAACGCCTTTGAAAAACTGAAAGGCTTAGCGCTCGCGAAAAATATCACCAAGTCTCCACTTGTAACCTGCCTGTCCGTTCCATTTGACGCAGTAGGTCCGTGGAATGTTCTAGAGGCAACCCACCGACGCCACTGAAAACATCTTCCACGAATGCCTCCCGCACGTTGTCCGGCATGTTCTTGGCGTTGCCCGATATAAATATGTAAGCGCCATCTTGCTTCACAAGATTCCACAGTTCGCTATTGTGTTCGGATATTTTGTGTTGCACGTATCTAGATTAAAAAAATGGAATGGAGTCAAAAGGATAGAGTAGCCCTTTCAATCTACATTTCAAATGTTATATCATTTGGTCTTGTTTACCATACCCAAGTGTATTAAAACTTCAACATATCTTACATTACATCTTATTCAACATGTACTTAATGTAAGACAATTATTCATTTACATACAGTAATGTTACAACACTGTAATACCATATACATTAAATTAACTAAACGTAGGAAGGATAAAATCTGCAGTATTCCGATAGTTAACTCCAACTTTGAAAAAGATTTTTTACGCACATCGGTCCTTTTCTTTATAATAAAATCAACCACGACACTAAAATTTATGATATGTGTTACTTTAAAAGCAAAAAGCTATACACACTTTCCTTCTCAGCAAAACATACGAAATAACATAACAATAACAGAACAATACTTATTAAGAAAGAAAGAAAGAAAAGAAAAGAAAAGAAACATTTATTTTAGCACTTAAAATTAAATATAAAGTGAAAAAAAACAGACATTTACAATAAATTAAATACGATCGCCATTTTGCAGAAGTAATGTGCTGCAGTGAGCTACCTTAGTATAGCTGGGTTGGGATGAAACTCAATTGCCAGGCATGCCAGCCCCCTGATTTTCAGTGGTCTCTTAATAATATATAAATATTCATAATACATAATATATAATATACAAAATATATACATATACATGCATACATATATATATATAAATACTCACATAATACTTGAAGTGGAAAAAGTGTACGCAGGGGGCAGCGACCACCGATCTATCCATAACATTAACAAATATATATTATACATACACATACATATTGAGCATGTATGTATACACATATTTATACAATCATATATGATGACTTTTGGCAGCAGATACTTATCCTTTAATATACTTAGTGATCAATGACCATTGACATGAACAAGAAGAATGACTAATGTAAATAAAAGAGAGATAAATACCCCATTCTAGATATATCCACTACGGCAAGTAGTGAAGGAAACAAAGATAACATAAACTTTATTCCTGCAGTTGTTTTGTTTAATAGAATAATTTTTAACTTTGGCGGAAATTATATACGGAATGCAGATTTCGAAAGGGTGGTAAATTGTTCCAGCACTTAGTTGCCGCATATCGAAAACTTCCCTTGAAAGAAGCGGAATGATGAGTGGGTACCAACAACAAGTAGTTTGAGGCCCTAGTTATATATTTAGAGCAATATTCCCGAGCCCAATCTAATTTATCATAAAGATAAATGGGTTTTCCACTTGATTGTTCCGAATAATAAAGTTGCAAAGTGTAATTTCCATCGTGCGTCCATTTTTAACATCTTGGCTCCGTTAATAAACGGGTGACATATGTACAGGAGGTATTTAAAACAATAGCGAGCACAGGCGTTTTGGACTCGCTGCATGAGTTTCCTAGAGCGCGCCGAAATCCTTGGTCCTAAAACAGCGTCAGCATAATTAAGCTTAGAAAGGATCAGTGACTCACACAAATTTATACGTACCTCTGTTTTTAGCACGTCTCTAATTTTATATAGTGTTTTCAAACGATAAAAGCATTTTTTACTGTGTTGACTACATGTTTTCAAAACGCATTCCATGACAACTCCTAAATTTCCTGTTTCACTAACTCGATCTATACTAATGTCATTAATTTTAACTAAGTAATTTGAATTTAATATTTTATTAACCTTGTTTTGGTACCGATCAACATATATTTAGTTTTATTAGGGTTTAATACTAAGGTATTTGCTTCGACCAATCCGCAATACGCTTTAAACTCATTTGCTTTTTTTTGAGGCTATGATACTTTCCGATGGTTTGAAAGACATATATAATTGTATATCGTCGGCATAAATATGGTAATCATAATTGAGCATGCCTTAAAGATATCAGCACTGTATAATATAAATAATAATGGTCCTAGAATGGACCCTGAGGAACTCCTCTTGGCACCAAAAGAACATCCTGAAATTGTTTTATGCCATTTTCATGTGTTACTTCCACAATTTGCTTGCGATCATTTAAATAACTCTGAAACCACTTGAGTGCTTCAATGCTGAACCTGCACATTTTAATTTTGACAGAAGTAATGATCTATTTATTGTATCAAAGCGTCTGGAGAGTGTCCAGAAACGAGAGCTGTTACTTTGCCTTTATCTTGAGCACTCAAAATGTTGTCAACCACATCTGCTAAGGCCGTAGTAGTACTGTGGTGTTTGCAGAAACCGGATTGTACGCTCGGAAGAATGTTATTACTTTCTAAATATTCAATAAGCTGATTACAAACAATCCGTTCCACGACTTTGGATAAACAAGGCAGAATACCACAGGTCGCAACCTCTTAAAGCTATTTACATTGTCCTTTTAGAATTGGTTCACTCATACAGCCTACTGTGATGGATATGTTTGAGACTTAATTGACATATTAACAATCTTTGTAATCGCATGCAAGCTATCAGGAAGTGTGGATAGTAACATTCTAGATACGCCATCCGTACCAATAGCATTGGACTTCAGGGGCGTAAAATCTTTAAAACGTTGTCTTCACTTACTTCAGCAAGCAAGCAAATTTATTGCAGCAAAATTCTGTTGATTCATAAAGAAATATAGTTGATAAGTTGACTAATGTTCGCCCTGGGACATTTAAAAATGATTATTTATTTCTTTTTGCATAGCATAAGTTTTGCGGTATAGATACTTTTGTTCTCATTTTTAAAATTAATTTGTCGTTTTAAATTATTCCATAACGCTTTAGAATTATTTATATTATTATTTACATAAGTATTAAAGTAAGCACTTTTTCATTATAAATTGCATTAGTAACCATTTTTTAATTCTGTGTAATAATTGATATGTGCAATATTTTTTGTTGAACGAGCTCTATAATGAGCTTTATTTCGAGTTTTATCATTAATTTTACGTTATGTGTAATCCACGGAAAATGGTGCTCTTTTATATATACCTTTTTAATGGTGCCAAAAATCAAAACGGATAATATATTGTAGTTGAATTCATCTACCATTGTGGTTACATCCGAAGTGTTAATAATATTATTCCAATTAATAGTACTCAAAACTTGCTTAAAAGTCTCTGGATCAATATTTTAATTGGCCTGTAGATTATGTATTTTGGTGGGCATTTGTTTGCCAATAAGCTTAATTTACATGTTATAAACGAGTGATGGCTAAGTTCGGTATATGGTCAACAGTTATATGATACACGTCAACGCTGGAGCAAACGAGATCGAGTAGGTTTCGCCTGGCCTATAAAATGTGTGGGTTAGTAAACATATTGTTTTAAATTATTTATTAACAAGAATTCATTGAGTATTTTAAAATTAGTATTATTTATATCCAGATAATTTATGTTGAAATCACCGAAAAGCAAAATTGCATCACATGATGAAAAGGAGCTAATAGTCTCAGTAAGCGCATCGATAAATCTTTCAACACATAGCCAAGGTGGCCGGTAGGCGGTTCCGACAATGATCGTTTTGCTACAGATTTTGATGCTCAGCCACATATGTTCTACTTGTGGCACCATTGGATTGGGGATAACACGCACAGAGAGACTGCGTTTGACATAGAAGCCCACACCACCACCGCGCGAGCGAACTTCCGGAGGGCGAGGGATATGTCGTAACTGATAGCCATTAACAATCACATAAAACCAGACACTTCCAAAAGTGACATCTTACATACACTATTTGATACACGCATACATCTAAACGTAGTCCACCACACCTTAACCACTCATGTGACACATAAGTAGACCTTATTTTAAATACCAACTAAATAAACATTTTTATCGATTTGCACTCTCTATGTTCTTTGTTAGATTTTAAACTGTAGCACTAACGCAAAAGAAACAATTTTATACATACTTTGCAAGTAGAACTGTAGTTCTCATTGCAAGACTATTACATAGCCTAGCTAGGAGAACAGAACGTCACCCTCACTATTTTTAACCTTAATTTTTGTTATATGTTTTTCTTATGTGAACATTTAATGTACTATAAGTTTATTACCAATAAAGTTATTATTATTATATCAGTCGAAGAAGAATTTAATACTTGTTCATCTATAAGTCATTGTGTCTGGACAGCCGAATGTGGGAAACGGGATATGAAGTTGGGAACTGAACACAGGGATGAGTGAGGTGATGAAAGGGAAGGAATGACCTTGGAGTGATGGTGGTGAATTACCTGCCGCGAACACCCGCAATACCAGAGGCTTAGCAGATGTGTTGCCTCCCTTGAGTGCCCCCTTCCCAGGAGTGGGGAGGGAGGTGTGTGAGCCACCAGTTACCTACGCTCACCAGACGAAACGCAGATGTTTGTTAGACTTCTACTTCACGCCGGTATTCTGCGAGTGGACAGCCGAATGTGGGAAACGGGATATGAAGTTGGGAACTGAACACAGGGATGAGTGAGGTGATGAAAGGGAAGGAATGACGGAGTGATGGTGGTGAATTACCTGCCGCGAACACCCGCAATACCAGAGGCTTAGCAGATGTGTTGCCTCCTTAGAGTGCCCCCCTTCCCAGAATTAGGGAGGGAGGTGTGTGGGCCACCAGTTACCTACGCTCACCAGACGAAACGCAGATGTTTGTTAGACTTCTACTTCACGCCGGTATTCTGCGAGGTCGCGGTACCTCCAAGGTCGAGCCGGCCCATTCATGCAACAACAAAAGCTGATTGACACCTTTACGCATTTCACCTGAACTGGGTGGGCCTGTCGCGATCTTAGTGTGCAAAGGAACGGTACGATATACGTCGATAAATATTTATATAATCATTTGTCACACAAATATTTACCCCAAGCGTGATTTTAACCCGCAACCATTAGTTTTCAAGACATGGTAACTACTGTCTGTATCTGGGGAATTGCTTGGAGATATTTTATTATACTCTTTATATTGTATTCGAGCTATTAAACTTTTCGATTATATTATTATATACATACATACATATCGGGCAGGTCAAGACCACTGCAGGACATTGGCCTCTCCACAGGAGGATTTGCTATAATCGCCAGGCTTGGCAAGCGGATTGGCGATCGCAGTACCAGACCACTCGCACCTCGGACGCTACTGCACATACTCGGTCTGATATTTTTTAGAGATGGTTGTCCGCAATCCATCGGTTGCTACAACGATATTCAAGGCTGTATCCCATAGTCGCCTGTTACAATATCCACGGGAAGAAAGGGTGGCAATATTCTTACGCCGTTGCCACACGGATTATATTATTATCAGAATGTGGAAACGGAATGTAAGTTGGGAACTGAACACAGGG
>JAGSMR010000518.1:0-101883 GCA_029286605.1 Sericinus montela
ATGTAAGTTGGGAACTGAACACAGGGATGAGTGAGTGATGAAAGGAAGGAATGACGGAGTGATGGTAAGTGATTACCCCTGCCCATGAACACCCGCAATACCAGAGGCTTAGCAGATGTGTTGCCTCCCTTAGAGTGCCCCCCTTCCCCAGAATTAGGGGAGGGAGGTGTGTGGGCCACCAGTTACCTGCACTCACCAGACGAAACGCAGATGTTTGTTAGACTTCTACTTCACGCCGGTATTCTGCGAGGTCGCGGTACCTCCAAGGTCGAGCCGGCCCATTCATGCAACAACAAAAGCTGATTGACACCTTTACGCATTTCACCTGAACTGGGTGGGCCTGTCGCGATCTTAGTGTGCAAAGGAACGGTACGATATACGTCGATAAATATTTATATAATCATTTGTCACACAAATATTTACCCCAAGCGTGATTTTAACCCGCAACCATTAGTTTTCAAGACATGGTAACTATTGTCTGTATCTGGGGGTGCTTGGAGATATTTTATTATACTCTTTATATTGTATTCGAGCTATTAAACTTTTCGATTATATTATTATATACATACATACATATCGGGCAGGTCAAGACCACTGCAGGACATTGGCCTCTCCACAGGAGGATTTGCTATAATCGCCAGGCTTGGCAAGCGGATTGGCGATCGCAGTACCAGACCACTCGCACCTCGGACGCTACTGCACATACTCGGTCTGATATTTTTAGAGATGGTTGTCCCGCAATCCATCGGTTGCTACAACGATATTCAAGGCTGTATCCCTTGGTCGCCTGTTACAATATCCACGGGAAGAAAGGGAGTGGCAATATTCTTACGCCGTTACCACACGGATTATATTATTATCAGAATATTATTTGAAAATGAACTGAATGAATAGTTTTGAACAATTTCTAACTCTTTTTTATACGTATCTCTTTGTTTTACGCGCCGTTACCCTCGTCGCGTAACATACTCGTATGTTACTTGCCTAACCCTAAACAAACAGAAACATTGAATGTTTCCAAAATGCTTTATGATTTTCCTCAAACTTCGACATGAAAAGTTTTTGTTTACGCCAAAATTACGTTGGGATTTTCGTCGTAAAAATCGTGTTGTTATTACTTTTTACGATTCTCTGGAAACTGAGATTTTTCTTCTTTCTTTTTAATTGAAGGTAGCTAGGAAAAAGTTATACATATGATGGTAAGTTATTGACACTGATTCATTAAGACAGTATATGAAGCCTGCACTTAGGCTAATAAATGCCTTCGATAGTGAAAATTTATTTCTTTATTGATAGCGTAATGGCTTCTAGAAGTGGCACACCAATTTTGAAGATGTCCCTAGCTCTGAGTTCTTGAGTTCAATACCCGGACAGATCAAAGTAGAAAACCACTTTTCTATAGTGTCTCAGGTCTGGGTGTATGTGGTGCCTTCGTTGTTTCTGATTCCATGACACAAGTGTTTTGGCTTCTTAATTTGTGTTCAGAGTTTAGACATGATGTTGTCAAATCGTTTTCCCCATGGGTGTCGTAGGAGGTGACAAAGGAAAAAGCTTTGTAAATAGCTACAACTGCTGACAGATGGTGGCATATCCACCCCGAAAATTAGTATACTAGAATTCAGTACACCGGTGATGGCCCATAGGGTCTAAGATGTAAGGTGTCTGGTACAGCGCTCGTCAATCCGCTTACCTAGCGTGAATATCGTGGCAATCCCTTCCTAGCAAGGTTTCCTATCAATTGTAACACCAGAAGAACTAGGGATTGAAAAAAGAAGAAAATATGCAATTTTAATGATTTTTAAAGCATATTTATACTGAATTTTTATGATATTAAAGAGAAAAAAGTTAACATTTGAACTGACACGGACGGGATTCGAACCCGCGACCTTCGCCGATCTGTGGCGACGCTCTTACCTCCCAGCCACCGTGTCTTACACGCATCAGTTGAAATTTTAACTCTGTATTCTCTTATATTACTTATGCCTTGTTTATTGGCATAGTTAAAAAAGTTAAAGTTTCAACTTTGTTCTCTTTAATTAATTAACATAAAAGTTCAGCATAAATGTGCTTTAAAAATCAATAAAATTGCATATTAAAGTAGGCGATATCGTATTGATAATTCCTAACTGAAAAGTCAGGATTATCAAATTGTCACTTGCAAAAGGGATAACAGATGGCGCCTATGCCGATAAACAAGGCATAAGTAATATAAGAGAATACAGAGTTTAAATTTCAACAATGCGTATGAGACACGGTGAATCGAAGGTAAGAGCGTCGCCACGAAACGGCGAAGATCGCGGGTTCGAATTCCGCCCGTGTCCGATGAAATTTTAACTTTTTTCTCTTTAATTTAATAAAGAAGAAAGATGGAAAATAAATAAATATAGAATAAATAGATAGGGATAACAAATATCGAGAAGGACGATGAAGAACAGGAAAAGCTCTGGTGAAAATGGTGGCAATCTTTTGGGGAGGCCTATATTTAGCAAAATAATAGTCACTATAGCTGAAAGGTTGCGTGATCGATTTTCGAGTCAAGAGACCCGAGTCGATCTCCAGTTCATACTGATCATGGTCATGGTACTCTCCATGATCATGGTACTCATCAAAATGTATGTACGATTTTATCGTTTACATAAAGATGGCGACAGGCTCAGCATTGGTCACGTTGTCCCAAAAATGTCTTCGGTGGAAGGTGGGACGAAAGGACTTAATTGTCTGGACGTCTATCTGCCCCAATATTGAAAATAGCGTGTAGATATTTTTTTTGTTATTGTACATTATCCAAGTAATATTGTAAAAGCCGAAGTTTGTATTAAGGCGTTGTTATCAAATTTAGCCCAGATGGCTACAGTCTCACTACCTGTATTGGTGTTCCTAAGTTCCGGTGACATTACAAAAATTAAAAAAAAGAATTGGATTCGATGGAGGTAGGTCACCAATATTTTTTTTCAAAAGTAATTTTCTGAGGTCTGGCCGTTTTGCCTTGTTGTTTCCGATTCCTTAATACAAGTGCTTAAACTGCTTACTTTGGAATCAGAGGAATATATGTTGTCACTATCTATGTGTGGATTTATTTTTTTTTTATTCTGGCTACCCTGTCAGCTATGGGATGAGGGAAGAGCGCATGAATATATTTATTCATTTATTATTATTTACTAACTTCACTGTTTACTTGAGTTTTTTTTACTGATACGCAATTTTTCATTGATTTTAAAGCATGTGATTTATACCGCAGTGGTCGCGGGTTCGAATCCCGCTCGTGTCAGTTGAAATTTTAAAATCATTTTTTTCTTTAATTTAATAACATAAAGTTAAGTAGAAATTATATGCTCTAAAATTGCTTATAAAATTGCTGTGTAATAATGTGTAACAACCATATGGAAGTGAAACAAACATATGGAGGGAAATTAACTGCCATTTTTGAGTGACGAGCTTTCGATTTTAACGTTTTATTTTATTTAATTGACACTTATTATAAGACATTTATCACATTTTTTTAAATAAATAAATAAATATGCATAACATCACTGGTACAACATACATTGCACTGATCCCGAGATAAGTACCTTAAGCACTTGTGTTATGAAATCTGAAACAACGAAGGTACGACAAACACTAAGACCCGTAAAAATGTAGAAAAAGATTTTTCTACATTGAGCCGACCGGGAATCGAACCCGGATGCTTACGCATCATCACGCATTTCCCAAAACAAGGGAAGCCAATGCGACAACTTAGTCCTTTACACAAATACTTCAGCTTAGTTTCAAGCCGGATATTATTTTTGTTTAAAGGTGACTGGTGATGAGCCTGTAGTACTAAAGTTTTTGGAAAAACTGCGATACTTCTTACTGGGGATCGAACTAGTCTTTGGACTAGGATTCCGATGATCCAACTACTCAGTAATCGAGAATTATTTAATTTACATTTTTTTTTTAATTTTACAAAGAATTTGTTTTACTAGATTAAATTCCATATAAAGATATCAGAAAGTATTATTATTCAATAACTTTGCCTCTGTTCGAACCTAACTTTGATGTCTACAAATGGGAGTACGTAGCGGCAATAAAACATCACGTCCGGCTGCGTGTCCGACAAACAACAAAACATTACAGCTATTGTTTCCTTTCCCGGAAGACACAGATCCTTTAAAGGATAACAAGAATACTTACACTTTATAGACTTAGTTAGAAACATGAACAATAACTTTTATTTATTTATCTTCACGCATGACACATCTTGTCGTGAGGCGTGACTATGTACCACCACCTTTTCTTCCCGTGGGTGTCGTAAGGGGCGACTAAGGGAAAAGCTTAGAAATGTCATCCTTCTTCTTCTTTACAGCCTATAAAGAGTTGCTGCAGTATATAGCCATCTGTCAAAGATTACTTCAAAATCACATTGTCAATCGATAAATGGCGGGACGAACGTCTCGAAATATACCAGGCTAAAACACTATATACAGCATAACGGCCATCAGTGACCAAGCCAACGATATCTGAGTTCGATCCTACGGCCGGCACTATCAACATTTTAAAGTGATTTTAAGTCTACTGTTATTATTATTTTTGTCAAATTCCATTTAAATCCGTTGTTTTAAGAAATATATATCCATACCGAAAAAAATTTGTATGGACGTAGCGTGAATCCGGATGAAAGAGGAAGTCTTTCAACCTGCGAAAACTGCTAACTGCTTGAGTTATAATTAAAAAAAATGGTTTAAACTCTAGTACAATAATTTTGATTCTTTTGTATTGCATTGTCAAAAATATTATAAAACTAAAACAAAAAAATAACTTCACGCCATTCCCTATACTGGGGTACACAGAAATCTGCACAATTAAATCCACCAAAAACAAACATATGAAAAATTATACAAAATATTACCCAAAAAAGTAATATGAAAACAAGATAACATAACACATGCGTTTATTAAATATCTATGAAAACTTACAGGATTTTTTGTAACACGATGTGACCGTGAATGAGCATAATACTCACAGATTGCGTCTGTGTCAAGGGCAACTTGACAATGTATCACAGCTTTTTGGAGGGTTGCCGGGAATACAAGACGCCGGGGTGTCTGGCAACCTTGACACTTGCACACGGCTAGCAAACGTTCTCCAGTTTTGGCAGCAAATTTAAAATAAAAGTGTTATTGTTTTATAAATATATATTAGTTTTTTGTCACCACAAAATTATTAATATGAAAGAAACGAAAGAGTTATGTAAGGATCGCGACATTTGGTTATATGTTCCCTGGCTATCCCATCAGGGATTGTTTATGAAGAAAAGTCAGTATATTTAGAGTATTCACAAAAATTGTATTCTCTTCCTCTATGACGAGAATAACGAAAGTGGACGAAGCGAAACAAGTATTTAAGGATCGTAGCAAGTAGAAAGAAGTGGTATTTGCCTATACCTACGGGAAAGAGGCGTGATTGTATGATGATGATGATAAAAAGTTTTCACGTCACAATAAATAAATAAATAAATAAATAAATAAATAAATATCTTCACGCAATTCCCAATACAGGGGTAGACAGAGGTCGAGTCTAGACAATGAATGACATCGCATCGTTCGTGACTAGATCCAGGGCTCCCAATTGGACCTGGTGACGCCGAGGACGTGGGGTCCGTGCAGTGGCGCAGCAGCTCGATACCTGGCGAGGAACGTGCAACTATCTTAACGTTTTAAAGTTTTTTTTGTTTTGTACTTTGTTTATATATCAATTAGAATATTAATTATGTCATGGTTAGGAACTAGATATCAGTTACGTTATAAAGTGCTCTGATATATCCCGTTACATCTTTACGAGTATATTATCTTAACTGGTGTTAGGAGCTAGCCCAAACAAAATGAGCTAATCCTGCAAGTGATACTGATATCACAGAACGGGCTGTACCGATTTCAGTGATACTATTCATTTTGTTATAGTGCTACGAACGCGGTTAGTTTGAGTATATACATAA
Source organism: Sericinus montela (assembly GCA_029286605.1). Taxonomy (NCBI): domain Eukaryota; kingdom Metazoa; phylum Arthropoda; class Insecta; order Lepidoptera; family Papilionidae; genus Sericinus; species Sericinus montela. Next base: position 5,975 of record JAGSMR010000518.1, read on the forward strand.
AAACAGTCTATGAAAGTCCATTTCAGGATTGATTCTACAGGCTTCTCGCGATCATTCAGGCGGATTGGCGATCGCTTTGTCACCAGTTTGCTTATTTTAATCTGGTATTTTCGAGATAGGTAGGGTAGGTAGGGCCATCCCTCTGTCGCCTCTCGAGACACTCACGGACAGAGAGGATTCGTATGCACATGTAAATCATCAACCCCTAGCTTCGAAGGCGGGGTTGTTAGGAACTAGATATCAGTTACGTTATAAAGTGCTCTGATATATCCCGTTACATCTTTACGAGTATATTATCTTAACTGGTGTTAGGAGCTAGCCCAAACAAAATGAGCTAATCCTGCAAGTGATACTGATATCACAGAACGGGCTGTACCGATTTCAGTGATACTATTCATTTTGTTATAGTGCTACGAACGCGGTTAGTTTGAGTATATACATAAAAACAGTCTATGAAAGTCCATTTCAGGATTGATTCTACAGGCTTCTCGCGATCATTCAGGCGGATTGGCGATCGCTTTGTCACCAGTTTGCTTATTTTAATCTGGTATTTTCGAGATAGGTAGGGTAGGTAGGGCCATCCCTCTGTCGCCTCTCGAGACACTCACGGACAGAGAGGATTCGTATGCACATGTAAATCATCAACCCCTAGCTTCGAAGGCGGGGTTGTTAGGAACTAGATATCAGTTACGTTATAAAGTGCTCTGATATATCCCGTTACATCTTTACGAGTATATTATCTTAACTGGTGTTAGGAGCTAGCCCAAACAAAATGAGCTAATCCTGCAAGTGATACTGATATCACAGAACGGGCTGTACCGATTTCAGTGATACTATTCATTTTGTTATAGTGCTACGAACGCGGTTAGTTTGAGTATATACATAAAAACAGTCTATGAAAGTCCATTTCAGGATTGATTCTACAGGCTTCTCGCGATCATTCAGGCGGATTGGCGATCGCTTTGTCACCAGTTTGCTTATTTTAATCTGGTATTTTCGAGATAGGTAGGGTAGGTAGGGCCCATCTAGTATGTGATCACAGACTGCAGACTTCCTTGAGCGTCTATGTTTAACATCACTATGTGTTCTTTAACGCGAGTTTCTATAAAAAAATTAACACAAAACTGATGTTAAACATAGAAGTCGACATCCGAAACGTCGGGACATAAAAATTGTTTTTTTTTTAAAACTGATTAAAGACGTTTTAAAGTTCTTTTTTTGTTTTTGTACTTTGTTTATATATCAATTAGATATCAGTTACGTTATAAAGTGCTCTGATATATCCCGTTACATCATTACGAGTATATTATCTTAACCGGTGTTAGGAGCTAGCCCAAACAAAATGAGCTAATCCTGCAAGTGATACTGATATCACAGAACGGGCTGTACCGATTTCAGTGATACTATTCATTTTGTTATAGTGCTACGAACGCGGTTAGTTTGAGTATATACATAAAAACAGCCTATGAAAGTCCATTTCAGGATTGATTCTACAGGCTTCTCGCGATCATTCAGGCGGATTGGCGATCGCTTTGTCACCAGTTTGCTTATTTTAATCTGGTATTTTTCGAGATAGGTAGGGTAGGTAGGGCCATCCCTCTGTCGCCTCTCGAGACACTCACGGACAGAGAGGATTCGTATGCACATGTAAATCATCAACCCCTAGCTTCGAAGGCGGGGTTGCTAGGAACTATGCTACGGGGTCAGTTTGTGACCTGCGACAGCTGTCCAAGTGCACCGACGTACATAGAGTATTTAGAGATGCCTTCACAAGCCAATCCAAGAAAGTCACGATAGCCAATCTTTAATCTTAAAACTACTTGAAGTTGTTATAAGTTTAAATCCTACAAACTTCTAACTCTGCCCTCACTGTACATATTATAAGTGGCTACTTATCTCTGTTTAAATAATGTTAATGTTGAAAGATACACGAAAACGCATAATAAGTATGAGAACGCGATATCTACACTGGTGTGCATGAGATAAAGTTAGTAAAATTAGTGTAATTTGCGTGTATGACAGGTCATATTCAATACTAAAATACTAAAAAGTATAAAACATCAAAATCTCAATATATTTAAATAGAAACATACATCTAGAGATGGTAGACCAATCGATAAATGTTGTCATTCAATAAATGACCTTTCAACTAACAAAGTGTAATTGCAATATCTCATGTGACATTTACTTCTTATCGTGATCATCGTCATCATAACAGTTTAACAGAAGTCTACTGCTGAACATACGCCTCTCCTAAGGATCGCCACATGGAAAGGTCCAGTGTCATTTGCACCCATCGACTTCCCGCAATGTTCTGCAGGTCGTCGCAGCATCTTGCGGGAGACAGTCTAATACAGACAGTTGTATAATCATTGACTAAGAAAAATATATTAATTAATAATAATACAAAATTAAATAAGTAAAGAATTCATTAATTAATTTAAAGAATTCATTAATTAATTTAAAGAATTCATTAATTAATTTAAAGAATTCATTAATTAATTTAAAGAATTCATTAGTTAATTCATAATATACTTAATATATAATACTTTATAGAAATATGTTTATATATCAACAAAAATCAAATTGCTATACTCTTTCAACTTGTGTAAATATTTTTAAGAACTTCAAATGGGAATTTTACTTTCTTTTCTCCAATGTATGTATATTTACAAGCAAATAAATAAATAAATACATTAATATGACACCTAGGACTGAGGTGATCGTGCCCGACTAATGTCTAGGAAAAGAGTTAATATTGTATTTCCAACATTATAAAAATTTCTTTCGCCTGTTTTATCTCCGCTAGAGATAGACTCTGTGTCGATAGACGAATTTAAATTCTTATTCCAATGAATAAATACACACATACTGTTGTCAAGGGTCAGACAAATCAAAATCAAACTTAGACTTCAATAAATGTTTATTGATCCATACTAACAACATTAATTAAAATATGAAAACAAATGTAGTTTTTAATTGTATGTTGCGTCTAACATCAAACATGGTTGCAGCATCGAATGCCCCTGGCTAGTTTGTCAATACAACATCCCTTTTAAGCCAATGTTAAAATAATATTTTACATTAGAAATATTATTGAAAGTACCATTTTATAAATAGGCCTAATATTAATTTAAATTAAATGTTTCACTATTAATTTATACAATTAACTATTAAAACTTAGTAAACTTTAATTGACCGTTTAACTTGAACACTGAACATCATCAAACATCTATCAAAACAACGTCCTTTTAAAACCAATGTTAAGATAGTGTTATTATATAAGAAATCTTATTACAAATACTATTTTTATAGATAGCCTCAGTATATTAAAATTAAATATTAAAAACAATGGATTTATAATTATCCCCTAAAACTAGGTAAACATTAATTAACGCAATAGCTTTGAACACTGAAAAATTTGTCAAAACAATATCTCTTTTTAGGCTTATGTTAAAATACCACATTGGACACATCGCCTTAGTCACATTTGGATTGAATAATTAACTATGAATTTGTAATTATATCTTAAGGTTCTCTAACCATTAATTAACCCAAGAATACATACGTAGAAACTTACATTGATATGTTGAAAATCACATACATTGCTCCGATGTCTCATGCGTAAGTAGCAAACTCACTTGTGTTATGGAATGGGCCACAAATACCCAGTCCCGAGACATGTAGAAAAAGTAGATTTACTCTTTAAGATTTTCCCCTTAGTCTATATGCCCCAAGGAATAATATCATCATAGATGCCCCAAGGAATAATACCCGTCCTAAGTACAAATGTTAGGTTAGGTTGCAAGGTGTCTGGTAGTGCGATCGCCAATCTGCCTGCCAAGCGTGGCGATTACGGCACGCGAGAGGCCAGTGGACTACTGCAAGCTGTTATGTGTGTACGTTATATAAGTGTAATGTATAAGTCGAAGGTAACATAAGCTTTTGTCGGTGCAGCATCTAAGTAAGTAAGCTTAGTTGTGTAACAGCCTTCGACTAAATGCTGCCCCCTGCGGCTCTTCTCGCGGTTTTGTAGTTAACACGAAACCCTAATTATTGTTTCTAAAATAATGCTAGCCTTAGTTACACCTTACAACATCAGCTACCGCCAGTAAAAGTCCCGTCAAAGTCGGTCCAGACGTTTCAGATGTCTGTCCGTTTGTTCCGGCTAGTCTCTGAGACGGCTAGACCGATTTCAACGGGATATACACTTGCAGAAAGCTGATTTTTTGTGGCGCAACGTGGGCTAGTAGGCGATTTTTTATTTTAGAAACATATTCACATATATTCCTCCAATACAGAGGTAGACAGAAGTCTAGACGATTAAATCCTTCCGACCCACCTTTCACGGAAGATTTTGGGACAACGTGACAGGTAGCGGCGAGCTTATCGTCGTTTTTGCATATATTGTTAAAGAAATAAAACAGTTAAAACATGTCAGTTTCCATTTATTATAAAAATATAACACAACACAACAAATTATTACTAAATTTCTTAGTTCGGAGAGGACATAGTTTTAATTCGAGTTTCAGCTCAATTTCAATATCGCATCGCATCGTTCGTGACTAGATCCAGGGCTCCCAATTGGACCTGGTGACGCCGAGGACGTAGGGGGCCGTGCAGTGGCGCAGCAGCTCGGATACCTGGCGAGGAACGTGCAACTATCATAACGTTTTAAAGTTTTTTTTTTTGTTTTTGTACTTTGTTTATATATCAATTAGAATATTAATTATGTCATGGTTAGGAACTAGATATCAGTTACGTTATAAAGTGCTCTGATATATCCCGTTACATCTTTACGAGTATATTATCTTAACTGGTGTTAGGAGCTAGCCCAAACAAAATGAGCTAATCCTGCAAGTGATACTGATATCACAGAACGGGCTGTACCGATTTCAGTGATACTATTCATTTTGTTATAGTGCTACGAACGCGGTTAGTTTGAGTATATACATAAAAACAGTCTATGAAAGTCCATTTCAGGTTTGATTCTACAGGCTTCTTGCGATAATTCAGGCGGATTGGCGATTGACCAGTTTGCTTATTTTAATCTGGTATTTTTCGAGATAGGTAGGGTAGGTAGGGCCATCCCTCTGTCGCCTCTCGAGACACTCACGGACAGAGAGGATTCGTATGCACATGTAAATCATCAACCCCTAGCTTCGAAGGCGGGGTTGCTAGGAACTAAGCTACGGGGTCAGTTTGTGACCTGCGACAGCTGTCCAAGTGCACCGACGTACATAGAGTATTTAGAGATGCCTTCACAAGCCAATCCAAGAAAGTCACGATAGCCAATCTTTAATCTTAAAACCACTTGAAGTTGTTATAAGTTTAAATCCTACAAACTTCTAACTCTGCCCTCACTGTACATATTATAAGTGGCTACTTATCTCTGTTTAAATAATGTTAATGTTGAAAGATACTCGAAAACGCATAATAAGTATGAGAACGCGATATCTACACTGGTGTGCATGAGATAAAGTTAGTAAAAATTAGTGTAATTTGCGTGTATGACAGGTCATATTCAATACTAAAATACTAAAAAGTATAAAACATCAAAATCTCAATATATTTAAACAGAAACATACCATCTCTATGGTAGACCAATCGATAAATGTTGTCATTCAATAAATGACCTTTCAACTAACAAAGTGTAATTGCAATATCTCATGTGACATGTACTTCTTATCGTGATCATCGTCATCATAACAGTCTAACAGAAGTCTACTGCTGAACATACGCCTCTCCTAAGGATCGCCACATAGAAAGGTCCAGTGTCATTTGCACCCATCGACTTCCCGCAATGTTCTGCAGGTCGTCGCAGCATCTTGCGGGAGACAGTCTAATACAGACAGTTGTATAATCATTGACTAAGAAAAATATATTAATTAATAATAATACAAAATTAAATAAGTAAAGAATTCATTAATTAATTTAAAGAATTCATTAGTTAATTCATAATATACTTAATATAATATAATTTATAGAAATATGTTTATATATCAACAAAAATCAAATTGCTATACTCTTTCAAGGTGTGTAAATATTTTTAAGAACTTCAAATGGGAATTTTATTTTCTTTTCTCCAATGTATGTATATATACAAGCAAATAAATAAATAAATACATTAATATGACACCTAAGACTGAGGTGATCGTGCCCGACTAATGTCCAGGAAAAGAGTTAATATTGTATTTCCAACATTATAAAAATTTCTTTCGCCTGTTTTATCTCCGCTAGAGATAGACCCTGTGTCGATAGACGAATTTAAATTCTTATTCCAATGAATAAATACACACATACTGTTGTCAAGGGTAAGACAAATCAAAATCAAACTTAGACTTCAATAAATGTTTATTGATCCACACTAACAACATTAATTAAAATATGAAAACAAATGTAGTTTTTAATTGTATGTTGCGTCTAACATCAAACATGGTTGCAGCATCGAATGCCCCTGGCTAGTTTGTCAATACAACATCCCTTTTAAGCCAATGTTAAAATAATATTTAATTATCCTTAATTTTCCTGATTCACTTTATCTACTTTTGCTTTTATTTGAAGCTTTTAATATTTTACACTTTAGTATAGTATATTTAGGCTTTGTAGAGCTATATTATTGCGAATCTAACGCAACCCCATTGAACTTAGTAAACTTTAATTGACCGTTTAACTTGAACACTGAACATCATCAAACATCTATCAAAACAACGTCCCTTTTAAAACCAATGTTAAGATAGTATTATTATATAAGAAATCTTATTACAAATACTATTTTTATAGATAGCCTCAGTATATTAAAATTAAATATTAAAAACAATGGATTTATAATTATCCCTTAAAACTATGTAAACATTAATTAACGCAATAGCTATGAACACTGAAAAATTAGTCAAAACAATATCTCTTTTGACACATTGCCATAAATGGCCTTCGTCACATTTGGATTGAATAATTAACTATGAATTTGTAATTTTATCTTAAGGCTCTCTAAACATTAATTAACCCAAGAATAAATACGTAGAAACATACATTGATATGTTGAAAATCACATATATTGCTCCGATGTCTCATGCGTAAGTAGCAAACTCACTTGTGTTATGGAATGGGCCACAAATACCCAGTCCCGAGACATGTAGAAAAAGTAGATTTACTCTTTAAGATTTTCCCCTTAGTCTATATGCCCCAAGGAATAATATCATCATAGATGCCCCAAGGAATAATACCCGTCCTAAGTACAAATGTTAGGTTAGGTTGCGAGGTGTCTGGTAGTGCGATCGCCAATCTGCCTGCCAAGCGTGGCGATTACGGCACGCGAGAGGCCTATGTCCAGCAGTGGACTACTGCAAGCTGTTATGTGTGTACGTTATATAAGTGTAATGTATAAGTCGAAGGTAACATAAGCTTTTGTCGGTGCAGCATCTAAGTAAGTAAGCTTAGTTGTGTAACAGCCTTCGACTAAATGCTGCCCCCTGCGGCTCTTCTCGCGGTTTTGTAGTTAACGCGAAACCCTAATTATTGTTTCTAAAATAATGCTAGCCTTAGTTACACCTTACAACATCAGCTACCGCCAGTAAAAGTCCCGTCAAAATCGGTCCAGACGTTTCAGATGTCTGTCCGTTTGTTCCGGCTAGTCTCTGAGACGGCTAGACCGATTTCAACGGGATATACACTTGCAGAAAGCTGATTTTTTGTGGCGCAACGTGGGCTAGTAGGCGATTTTTTATTTTAGAAACATATTCACATATATTCCTCCAATACAGAGGTAGACAGAAGTCTAGACGATTAAATCCTTCCGACCCACCTTTCACGGAAGATTTTGGGACAACGTGACAGGTAGCGGCGAGCTTATCGTCGTTTTTGCATATATTGTTAAAGAAATAAAACAGTTAAAACATGTCAGTTTCCATTTATTATAAAAATATAACACAACACAACAAATTATTACTAAATTTCTTAGTTCGGAGAGGACATAGTTTTAATTCGAGTTTCAGCTCAATTTCAATATCGCATCGCATCGTTCGTGACTAGATCCAGGGCTCCCAATTGGACCTGGTGACGCCGAGGACGTGGGGTCCGTGCAGTGGCGCAGCAGCTCGGATACCTGGCGAGGAACGTGCAACTATCATAACGTTTTAAAGTTTTTTTGTTTTTTTTACTTTGTTTATATATCAATTAGAATATTAATTATGTCATGGTTAGGAACTAGATATCAGTTACGTTATAAAGTGCTCTGATATATCCCGTTACATCTTTACAGTATATTATCTTAACCGGTGTTGGAGCTAGCCCAAACAAAATGAGCTAATCCTGCAAGTGATACTGATATCACAGAACGGGCTGTACCGATTTCAGTGATACTATTCATTTTGTTATAGTGCTACGAACGCGGTTAGTTTGAGTATATACATAAAACAGTCTATGAAAGTCCATTTCAGGTTTGATTCTACAGGCTTCTTGCGATCATTCAGGCGGATCGGCGATTGACCAGTTTGCTTATTTTAATCTGGTATTTTCGAGATAGGTAGGGTAGGTAGGGCCATCCCTCTGTCGCCTCTCGAGACACTCACGGACAGAGAGGATTCGTATGCACATGTAAATCATCAACCCCTAGCTTCGAAGGCGGGGTTGCTAGGAACTAAGCTACGGGGTCAGTTTGTGACCTGCGACAGCTGTCAAGTGCACCGACGTACATAGAGTATTTAGAGATGCCTTCACAAGCCAATCCAAGAAAGTCACGATAGCCAATCTTTAATCTTAAAACCACTTGAAGTTGTTATAAGTTTAAATCCTACAAACTTCTAACTCTGCCCTCACTGTACATATTATAAGTGGCTACTTATCTCTGTTTAAATAATGTTAATGTTGAAAGATACACGAAAACGCATAATAAGTATGAGAACGCGATATCTACACTGGTGTGCATGAGATAAAGTTAGTAAAAATTAGTGTAATTTGCGTGTATGACAGGTCATATTCAATACTAAAATACTAAAAAGTATAAAACATCAAAATCTCAATATATTTAAACAGAAACATACCATCTCTATGGTAGACCAATCGATAAATGTTGTCATTCAATAAATGACCTTTCAACTAACAAAGTGTAATTGCAATATCTCATGTGACATATACTTCTTATCGTGATCATCGTCATCATAACAGTCTAACAGAAGTCTACTGCTGAACATACGCCTCTCTAAGGATCGCCACATAGAAAGGTCCAGTGTCATTTGCACCCATCGACTTCCCGCAATGTTCTGCAGGTCGTCGCAGCATCTTGCGGGAGACAGTCTAATACAGACAGTTGTATAATCATTGACTAAGAAAAATATATTAATTAATAATAATACAAAATTAAATAAGTAAAATTCATTAATTAATTTAAAGAATTCATTAATTAATTCATAATATACTTAATATAATATAATTTATAGAAATATGTTTATATATCAACAAAAATCAAATTGCTATACTCTTTCAAGGTGTGTAAATATTTTTAAGAACTTCAAATGGGAATTTTATTTTCTTTTCTCCAATGTATGTATATATACAAGCAAATAAATAAATAAATACATTAATATGACACCTAGGACTGAGGTGATCGTGCCCGACTAATGTCTAGGAAAAGAGTTAATATTGTATTTCCAACATTATAAAAATTTCTTTCGCCTGTTTTATCTCCGCTAGAGATAGACTCTGTGTCGATAGACGAATTTAAATTCTTATTCAATGAATAAATACACACATACTGTTGTCAAAGGGTAAGACAAATCAAAATCAAACTTAGACTTCAATAAATGTTTATTGATCCACACTAACAACATTAATTAAAATATGAAAACAAATGTAGTTTTTAATTGTATGTTGCGTCTAACATCAAACATGGTTGCAGCATCGAATGCCCCATTAGTTTGTCAATACAACATCCCTTTTAAGCCAATGTTAAAATAATATTTAATTATCCTTAATTTTCCTGATTCACTTTATCTACTTTTGCTTTTATTTGAAGCTTTTAATATTTTACACTTTAGTATAGTATATTTAGGCTTTGTAGAGCTATATAATTGCGAATCTAACGCAACCCCATTGAACTTAGTAAACTATAATTGACCGTTTAACTTGAACACTGAACATCATCAAACATCTATCAAAACAACGTCCCTTTTAAAACCAATGTTAAGATAGTATTATTATATAAGACATCTTATTACAAATACTGTTTTTATAAATAGCCTCAGTATATTAAAATTAAATATTAAAAACAATGGATTTATAATTATCCATTAAAACTATGTAAACATTAATTAACGCAATAGCTATGAACACTGAAAAATTAGACAAAACAATATCTCTTTTTAGGCTTATGTTAAAATACCATTGGACATAAATGGCCTTAGTCACATTTGGATTGAATAATTAACTATGAATTTGTAATTATATCTTAAGGCTCTCAAAACATTAATTAACCCAAGAATACATACGTAGAAACATACATTGATATGTTGAAAATCACATATATTGCTCCGATGTCTCATGCGTAAGTAGCAAACTCACTTGTGTTATGGAATGGGCCACAAATACCCAGTCCCGAGACATGTAGAAAAAGTAGATTTACTCTTTAAGATTTTCCCCTTAGTCTATATGCCCCAAGGAATAATATCATCATAGATGCCCCAAGGAATAATACCCGTCCTAAGTACAAATGTTAGGTTAGGTTGCGAGGTGTCTGGTAGTGCGATCGCCAATCTGCCTGCCAAGCGTGGCGATTACGGCACGCGAGAGGCCTATGTCCAGCAGTGGACTACTGCAAGCTGTTATGTGTGTACGTTATATAAGTGTAATGTATAAGTCGAAGGTAACATAAGCTTTTGTCGGTGCAGCATCTAAGCCGTAGCTTGGTTGTATTCGACCAAATGCTGCCCTCTGCGGCTCTTCTTGCGGTTTTGTAGTTAACACGAAACCCTAATTATTGTTCTAAAATAATGCTAGCCTTAGTTACACCTTACAACATCAGCTACCGCCAGTAAAGTCCCGTCAAAGTCGGTCCAGACGTTTCAGATGTCTGTCCGTTTGTTCCGGCTAGTCTCTGGGACAGCTAGACCGATTTCAACGGGATATACACTTGCAGAAAGCTGATTTTTGTGGCGCAACGTGGGCTAGTAGGCGATTTTTATTTTAGAAACATATTCACATATATTCCTCCAATACAGAGGTAGACAGAAGTCTAGACGATTAAATCCTTCCGACCCACCTTCACGGAAGATTTTGGGACAACGTGACAGGTAGCGGCGAGCTTATCGTCGTTTTTGCATATATTGTTAAAGAAATAAAACAGTTAAAACATGTCAGTTTCCATTTATTATAAAAATATAACACAACACAACAAATTATTACTAAATTTCTTAGTTCCGGAGAGGACATAGTTTTAATTCGAGTTTCAGCTCAATTTCAATATCGCATCGCATCGTTCGTGACTAGATCCAGGGCTCCCAATTGGACCTGGTGACGCCGAGGACGTGGGGGTCCGTGCAGTGGCGCAGCAGCTCGGATACCTGGCGGGAAACGTGCAACTTCTATCATTACGTTTTAAAGTTTTTTTTGTTTTTACTTTGTTTATATATCAATTAGAATATTAATTATGTCATGGTTAGGAACTAGATATCAGTTACGTTATAAAGTGCTCTGATATATCCCGTTACATCTTTACGAGTATATTATCTTAACCGGTGTTAGGAGCTAGCCCAAACAAAATGAGCTAATCCTGCAAGTGATACTGATATCACAGAACGGGCTGTACCGATTTCAGTGATACTATTCATTTTGTTATAGTGCTACGAACATGAGTTGGTTGGTATATATACATAAAACAGTCTATGAAAGTCCATTTCAGGTTTGATTCTACAGGCTTCTCGCGATCATTCAGGCGGATTGGCGATCGCTTTGTCACGGTATTTCGAGATAGGTAGGTAGGTAGGGCCATCCCTCTGTCGCCTCTCGAGACACTCACGGACAGAGAGGATTCGTATGCACATGTAAATCATCAACTAGCTTCGAAGGCAGGGTTGCTGGGAACGCTAAGCTACAGGTCCAGTTTGTGACCTGCGACAGCTGTCCAAGTGCACCGACGTACATAGAGTATTTAGAGATGCCTTCACAAGCCAATCCAAGAAAGTCACGATAGCCAATCTTTAATCTTAAAACCACTTGAAGTTGTTATAAGTTTAAATCCTACAAACTTCTAACTCTGCCCTCACTGTACATATTATAAGTGGCTACTTATCTCTGTTTAAATAATGTTAATGTTGAAAGATACACGAAAACGCATAATAAGTATGAGAACGCGATATCTACACTGGTGTGCATGAGATAAAGTTAGTAAAAATTAGTGTAATTTGCGTGTATGACAGGTCATATTCAATACTAAAATACTAAAAAGTATAAATCATCAAAATCTCAATATATTTAAACAGAAACATACATCTAGAGATGGTAGACCAATCGATAAATGTTGTCATTCAATAAATGACCTTTCAACTAACAAAGTGTAATTGCAATATCTCATGTGACATGTACTTCTTATCGTGATCATCGTCATCATAACAGTCTAACAGAAGTCTACTGTTGAACATACGCCTCTCCTAAGGATCGCCACATAGAAAGGTCCAGTGTCATTTGCCCATCGACTTCCCACCAATGTTCTGCAGGTCGTCGCAGCATCTTGCGGGAGACAGTCTAATACAGACAGTTGTATAATCATTGACTAAGAAAATATATTAATTAATAATAATACAAAATTAAATAAGTAAAGAATTCATTAATTAATTTAAAGAATTCATTAATTAATTCATAATATACTTAATATAATATAATTTATAGAAATATGTTTATATATCAACAAAAATCAAATTGCTATACTCTTTCAAGGTGTGTAAATATTTTTAAGAACTTCAAATGGGAATTTTATCTTTTCTCCAATGTATGTATATATATACAAGCAAATAAATAAATAAATAAATACATTAATATGACACCTAGGACTGAGGTGATCGTGCCCGACTAATGTCTAGGAAAAGAGTTAATATTGTATTTCCAACATTATAAAAATTTCTTTTCGCCTGTTTTATCTCCGCTAGAGATAGACTCTGTGTCGATAGACGAATTTAAATTCTTATTCCAATGAATAAATACACACATACTGTTGTCAAGGGTAAGACAAATCAGAAATCGACTTAGACTTCAATAAATGTTTATTGATCCACACTAACAACATTAATTAAAATATGAAACAAATGTAGTTTTTAATTGTATGTTGCGTCTAACATCAAACATGGTTGCAGCATCGAATACTATTAGTTTGTCAATACAACATCCCTTTTAGTAATGTTAAAATAACTTTTTAATTATCATAATTTCCTGATTCACTTTATCTACTTTTGCTTTTATTTAGGCTTTTAATATTTTACACTTTAGTATAGTATATTTAGGCTTTGTGAAATATATTGTGCGAATCTAACGCAACCCCATTGAACAGTAAGCTTTAATTGACCGTTTAACTGAACACTGAACATCATCAAACATCTATCAAAACAACGTCCCTTTTAAAACCAATGTTAAGATAGTATTATTATATAAAAATCTTTATTACAAATACAATTTTTATGATAGCCTCAGTATATTAAAATTAAATATTAAAAACAATGGATTTATAATTATCCCTTAAAACTATAAAATATTAATTAACGCAATAGCTATGAACACTGAAAAATTAGTCAAAACAATATCTCTTTTGACACATTGCATAAATGGCCTTAATCCACATTTGGATTGAATAATTAACTTTATAATTTGTAGTATATCTTAAGGCTCTCTAAGCATTAATTAACCCAAGAATACATACATGAAACATACACATTGATATGTTGAAAATCACATATATTGCTCCGATGTCTCACATGCGTAAGTAGCAGAAAACTCACTTGTGTTATGGAATCAGAAACAACGAATGGGCCACAAATACCAGTCCAGAGACATGTGAAAAATAGATTTACTCTTTAAGATTTTCCCCCTTAGTCTATATACTGAGAATAATATCATCATAGATGCCCAAGAATAATACCCCGTCCTGGTACAAATGTTGGGATTGGGTTGCGAGGGTGTCTGGTAGTGCGATCGCCTATCTGCCGCAAGCGTGGCGATTACGGCGCGAGAGGCTCGGCAGTGGACTACTGCAAGCTGTTATGTGTGTACGTTATATAAGTGTAATGTATAAGTCGAAGGTAACATAAGCTTTTGTCAGGTACGGCATCAGTAGTAAGCTTGATTGTGTAACAGCCGACTAAATATACCTGCGGCTCTTCTCGCGGTTTTGTAGTTAACACGAAACCTAATTATTGTTTCTAAATAATGCGCAACATAGTTTACCTTACAACATCAGCTACCGCCAGTAAAGTCCGTCAAAGAAGTCGGTCCAGACGTTTCAGATGTCTGTCCGTTTGTTTCGGCTAGTCTCTGAGACGGCTAGACCATTCAACAGGAATATACACTTATGACTGATTTTGTAACAACGTGGGCTAGTAGGCGATTTTATTTTAGAAACATATTCACATATATTCCTCCAATACAGAGGTAGACAGAAGTCAGACGATTCTTTAAGTCAGCCAGCCCACCTTTCACGGAAGTTTTGGGACAACGTGACGGAAGTAGCGGCGAGCTTATCGTCGTTTTGCATATATTGTTAAAGAAATAAAACAGTTAAAACATGTCAGTTTCCATTTATTATAAAAATATAACACAACACAACAAATTATTACTAAATTTCTTAGTTCGGAAGGACATGGTTTTTAATTCAGTTTCAGCTCAATTTCAATATCGCATCGCACGCATCGTTCGTGACTAGATCCAGGGCTCCCCAATTGGACCTGGTGACGCCGAGACGTGAGGATCCGTGCAGTGGCGCAGCAGCTCGGATACCTGGCGAACGATAAACTATCATTACGTTTTAAAGTTTATTTTGTTTTTACTTTGTTTATATCAATTAGAATATTAATTATGTCATGAGATTTAGGAACTAGATATCAGTTACGTTATAAAGTGCTCAGTATATCCCGTTACGTATCTTTGAGTATATTATCTTAACCGGTGTTGGGAGCTTGCCCAAACAAAATGAGCTAATCCTGCAAACGATACTGATATCACAGAACGGAGCTGTCTCGATTTCAGTGATACTATTCATTTTGTTATATAGTGCTACTGAACGCAGTTGATTGAAACTATATACATAAAAACAGCCTATGAAAGTCCATTTCAGGTTTGATTCACCACAGGCTTCTCGCGATCATTCAGGCGGATTGGCGATCGCTTGTCACGATATTTCGAGATAGAGTGGGGTGGAGGTGGGGCCATCCCTCTGTCGCCTCTCGGACACTCTCACGGACAGAGAGGATTCGTATGCATGTAAATCATCAACCCCTAGCTTCGAAGGCGGGGTTGCTTTAGAGACCTAAGCTACGGGGGTCAGTTTGTGACCTGCGACAGCTGTCCAAGTGCACCGACGTACATAGAGTATTTAGAGATGCCTTCACAAAGCCAATCCGAAAGTCCACGTGTAATCTTTAATCATAAAACCACTTGAAGTTGTTATAAGTTTAAATCCTACAAACTAACTCTGCCCTCACTGTACATATTATAAGTGGCTACTTATCTCTGTTTAAATAATGTGTTGAAAGATATGAAAACGCATAATATGATATGAGAACGCGATATCTACACTGCTTGGTGTGAGATAAAGGATTAGTAAAAAGTGGTGTAATTTGCGTGTATGACAGGTCATATTCAATACTAAAATACTAAAAGTATAAAACATCAAAATCTCAATATATTTAAACAGAAACATACCATCTCTATGGTAGACCAATCGATAAATGTTGTCATTCAATAAATGACCCAACAACTAACAAAGTGTAATTGCAATATCTCATGTGACATGTACTTCTTATCGTGATGTCGTCATCATAACAGTCTAACAGAAGTCTACTGCTGAACATACGCCTCTCTCCTAAGGGATCACGCCACATAGAAAGGTCAGTGTCATTGCACCATCGACTTCCCGCAATATTCTTACCAGGTCGTCGCAGCATCTTGGAGACAGTCTAATACAGACAGTTGTATAATCATTGACTAAGAAAATATACTAATTAATAATATTACAAAATTAAATAATAAGTAAAAAGAATTCATTAATTAATTTAAAGAATTCATTAGTTAATTCATAATATACTTAATATAATATAATTTATAGAAATATGTTTATATATCAACAAAAATCAAGTGCTATACTCTTTCAGGTGTGTAAATATTTTAAGAACTTCAAATGAAATTTATCTTTTCTCCAATGTGTGTATATATACAAGCAAATAAATAAATAAATACATTAATATGACACCCCCTAGGACTGGTGATCACGGTGCCCGACTAATGTCTAGGAAAAGAGTTAATATTGTATTTCCAACATTATAAAAATTTCTTTCGCCTGTTTTATCTCCGCTAGAGATAGACTCTGTGTCGATAGACGAATTTAAATTCTTATTCCAATGAATAAATACACACATACTGACTGTCAAGGACGAGACAAATCAAGAAATCAAACTTAGACTTCAATAAATGTTTATTGATCCACACTAACAACATTAATTAAAATATGAAAACAAATGCTTAGTTTTTAGTGTATGTTGCGTCTAACATCAAACATGGTTGCAGCATCGAATACTTCTAGCTGGTTGTCAATACAACATCCTTTTAAGCCAATATTAAAATGACATTTAATTATCCTTAATTTTCCTGATTCACTTTATCTACTTTGCTTTTATTTGAAGCTTTTAATATTTTACACTTTAGTACATATAGTATATTTGGGCTTTGTAGAGCTATATTATTGCAATCTATTTGCTTATTGAACTTGATAGCTAATTGACCGTTGCTTGAACACTGAACATCATCAAACATCTATCAAAACAACGTCCCTTTAAAACCAATGTTAAGATAATGTGTGCTGAAATCTTAGCCACAAATACTATTTTATAGATAGCCTCAGTATATTAAAATTAAATATTAAAACAATGGATTTATAATTATCCCTTAAATATATAAACATTAATTAACGCAATAACTGAACACTGAAAAATTAGTCAAAACAATATCTTTTTAGGCTTATGTTAAAAATACCATTGGACACATTATATAAATAGCCTTAATCATTGGATTGAATAATTAACTATGAATTTATAATAATTATATCTTAAGGCTCTCTAAACATTAATTAACCCAAGAATACATACGTAGAAACATACATTGATATGTTGAAAATCATATATTAACTCCAATGTCTCATGCGTATTAGCAAACTCACTTGTGTTATGGAATCACAGAAACAACAGATAGATACAAATACCCAGTCCAAAAGACATGTAGAAAAGTAGATTTACTCTTTAAGATTTTCCTTAGTCTATATGCCCCAAGGAATAATATCATCATAGATGCCCCAAGGAATAATACCGTCCTAGTACAAAATGTTGGGTTAGGTTGCAGGTGTCTGGTAGTGCGATCGCCTATCTGCCTGCCAAGCGTGGCGATTACGGCGCAGGGAGCCTATGTCAGCAGTGGACTACTGCAAGCTGTTATGTGTACGTTATATAAGTGTAATGTATAAGTCGAAGGTAACATAAACACGTCAGTTGCAGCATCTAAGTAAGTAAGCTTAGTTATTGTAGCCTTCGACGTACCTTTACAAAGCTCTTCTCGCGGTTTTGTAGTTAACACGAAACCCTAATTGGTGTTTCTAAAATAATGCTAGCGCAGATTTTACACCTTACAACATCAGCTACCGCCAGTAAAGTCCCGTCAAAGTCCGGTCAGACGTTTCAGATGTCTGTCCGTTTGTTCCAGCTAGTCTCTGAGACGGCTAGACCGATTTCAACGGGATATACACTTGCAGAAAGCTGATTTTGTGTATGGGCTGGCCAGGCGATTTTATTTTAGAAACATATTCACATATATTCCTCCAATACAGAGGTAGACAGAAGTCTAGACGATTAAATCCTTCCGACCCACCTTTCACGGAAGATTTTGGGACAACGTGACAGGTAGCAGCGAGCTTATCGTCGTTTTGCATATATTGTTAAAGAAATAAAACAGTTAAAACATGTCAGTTTCCATTTATTATAAAAATATAACACAACACAACAAATTATTACTAAATTTCTTAGTTCCGGAGGACATAGTTTTAATTCGAGAGTTTCAGCTCCATTTCAATATCGCATCGCATCGTTCGTGACTAGATCAGGGCTCCCAATTGGACCTGGTGACGCCGAGGACGTGGGGATCCGTGCGGTGGCGGCAGCTCGGATACCTGGCGAGGAACATTCCTTCATCATTACGTTTAAAGTTTATTTTTTGTTTTGCTTTGTTTATATATCAATTAGAATATTAATTATGTCATGGTTAGGAACTAGATATCAGTTACGTTATAAAGTGCTCTGATATATCCCGTTACATCTTTACGAGTATATTATCTTAACCGGTGTTAGGGCTAGCCCAAACAAAATGAGCTAATCCTGCAAGTGATACTGATATCACAGAACAGGCTGTACCGATTTCAGTGATACTATTCATTTTGTTATAGTGCTACGAACGCGGTTAGTTTGAGTATATACATAAAAATGATCTATGAAGTCATTTCGGGTTTGATTCTACAGGCTTCTCGCGATCATTCAGGCAGTTGGCGATCGCTTTGTGCGATGTTCGAGATAGGTAGGGTAGGTATAGGGCCATCCCTCTGTCGCCTCGAGACACTCACACGGACTGAAGAGGATTCGTATGCACATGTAAATCATCAACTAGCTTCAATCTGGGGTTGCTGGGAACTAGCTACCACAGGGGTCGGTTTGTGACCGCAAACATCCATCCAGAATTACAAACGTACATAAGTATTTAGTGCCTTCACAAGCCAATCCAAAGAAATTGTGTACAATCTTTAATCTTTGAAGCCGCCCCAAGATTTGATATAAGTTTAAATCCTACAAACTTCTAACTCTGCCCTCACTGTACATATTATAGTGGCTACTTATCTCTGTTTAAATAATGTTAATGTTGAAAGATACCGAAAACGCATAATAAGTATGAGAACATGATATCTGCTGGTGTGCATGAGATAAAGTTAGTAAAATTAAGTGTAATTGCATTGTACTTGATCATATTCAATACTAAATGCAAAATGTAATATCAAAATCTCAATATGTTTAAGCAAAACATGTCTCTATGGTAGACGATAAATGTCATTCGTAAATGACCTTTCAACTAACAAAGTGTAATTGCAATATCTCATGTGACATGTACTTCTTATCGTGATCATCGTCCTGCAACAGTCTATGAAGTCTACTGCGGTGCCCTTTCTCCTGAGATTCGCCACATAGAAGGTCCGGTGTTTGCCATCGACACCCGCAATGTTGCGGGTGAGTATGGCATCTTGCGGGACGTTCTCAAGCCACAGACTTGGTTGTATAATGTTGACTAAGAAAAAATATATTAATTAATAATAATACAAGGTAAATAGTAAAGAATTCATTAATTAATTTAAAGAAGAATTCATTAGATTGGTCATAATATACTTAATATAATATAATTTATAGAAATATGTTTATATATCAACAAAAATCAGTGCCACTCTCTTAGGGTGGCAAATATTTTTAAGAACTGGTAGAATTTTATCTTTTCTCCAATGTATGTATATATACAAGCAAATAAATAAATACATTAATATGACACCTAGGACTGAGGTGATCGTGCCCGACTAATGTCTAGGAAAGGTTAATATTGTTCATGTGCAAAAATTCTTTTGCTTCTGTTTATCTCCATAGAGATAGACTCTGTGTCGATAGACGAATTTAATTCTGACTTGACAGATAAATACACACATACTGTTGTCAAGGGCAAGACAAATCAAAATCAAACTTAGACTTCAATAAATGTTTATTGATCCACACTAACAACATTAATTAAAATATGAAAACAAATGTGGTTTTCAGTATGTGCGATAACATCAAACATGGTTGCAGCATCGAATGCCCCTGGCTAGTTTGTCAATACAACATCCCTTTTAAGCCAATGTTAAATGACATTTAATTATCCTTAATTTTCCTGATTCACTTTATCTACTTTTGCTTTTATTTGAAGCTTTTAATATTTTACACTTAGTATAGTATATTTAGGCTTTGTAGAGCTATATTATTGCGAATCTAACGCAACCCCATTGAACTTAGTAAACTTTAATTGACCGTTTAACTTGAACACTGAACATCATCAAACATCTATCAAAACAACGTCCCTTTTAAAACCAATGTTAAGATAGTATTATTATATAAGAAATCTTATTACAAATACTATTTTATAGATAACCTCAGTATATTAAAATTAAATATTAAAAACAATGGATTTATAATTATCCCTTAAAACTATATGGCATTAATTAACGCAATAGCTATGAACACTGAAAAATTAGTCAAAACAATATCTCTTTTGACACATTGCAATAGCCTCAACCCATTTGGATTGAATAATTAACTATGAATTTGTAATTATATCTGGGCTCTCTAAACATTAATTAACCCAAGAATACATACGTAGAAACATACATTGATATGTTGAAATGCATATATTATCGTCTCATGCGTAAGTAGCAAACTCACTTGTGTTATGGAATCAGAAACAACGAATGGCCACAAATACCCAGTCCCGAGACATGTAGAAAAAGTAGATTTACTCTTTAAGATTTTCCTTAGTCTATATGCTGAGAATAATATCATGTAGATGCCCCAAGGAATACTGTCTATTTTAAAATGTTGGTTGGTGCATGAGACTGTCTGGTAAATTGCGATCATGATACTGCCAAGCGTGGCGATTACGGCACGCGAGAGGCCTATGTCCAGCAGTGGACTACTGCAAGCTGTTATGTGTGTACGTTATATAAGTGTAATGTATAAGTCGAAGGTAACATAAGCTGTCAGTGCAGCATCTAAGTAAGTAAGCTTGGTTGTGTAACAGCCTTCGACAAAAAGTACACCCCAGCAGCTCTTCTCGCAGTTTTGTAGTTAACGCGAAACCCTAATTATTGTTTTCTACAAAATATTAACGTTTACACCTTACAATATCAGCTACCGCCAGTAAAAGTCCCGTCAAAATCGGTCCAGACGTTACAGATGTCTGTCCGTTTGTTCCGGCTAGTCTCTGAGACGGCTAGACCGATTTCAACGGGATATACACTTGCAGAAAGCTGATTTTTGTGGCGCAACGTGGGCTAGTAGGCGATTTTTATTTTAGAAACATATTCATATATTCCTCAATACAGAGGTAGACAGAAGTCTAGACGATTAAATCCTTCGACCCCCTTTCACGGAAGATTTTGGGACAACGTGACAGGTAGCGGCGAGCTTATCGTCGTTTTGCATATATTGTTAAAGAAATAAAACAGTTAAAACATGTCAGTTTCCATTTATTATAAAATATAACACAACACAACAAATTATTACTAAATTTCTTAGTTCGGAGAGGACATAGTTTTAATTCGAGTTTCAGCTCAATTTCAATATCGCATCGCATCGTTCGTGACTAGATCCAGGGCTCCCAATTGGACCTGGTGACGCCGAGACGTGGGGTCCGTGCAGTGGCGCAGCAGCTCGGATACCTGGCGAGGAACGTGCAACTATCATTACGTTTTAAAGTTTATTTTTTTGTTTTTTTACTTTGTTTATATATCAATTAGAATATTAATTATGTCATGGTTAGGAACTAGATATCAGTTACGTTATAAAGTGTTCTGATATATCCCGTTACAAAGTTACGAGTAAATTATCTTAACCGGTGTTAGGAGCTAGCCCAAACAAAATGAGCTAATCCTGCAAGTGATACTGATATCACAGAACGGGCTGTACCGATTTCAGTGATACTATTCATTTTGTTATAGTGCTACGAACGCGGTTAGTTTGAGTATATACATAAAAACAGTCTATGAAAGTCCATTTCAGGTTTGATTCTACAGGCTTCTCGCGATCATTCAGGCGGATTGGCGATCGCTTTGTCACGATATTTCGAGATAGGTAGGGTAGGTAGGGCCATCCTCTGTCGCCTCTCGAGACACTCACGGACAGAGAGGATTCGTATGCACATGTAAATCATCAACCCCTAGCTTCGAAGGCGGGGTTGCTAGGAACTAAGCTACGGGGTCAGTTTGTGACCTGCGACAGCTGTCCAAGTGCACCGACGTACATAGAGTATTTAGAGATGCCTTCACAAGCCAATCCAAGAAAGTCACGATAGCCAATCTTTAATCTTAAAACCACTTGAAGTTGTTATAAGTTTAAATCCTACAAACTTCTAACTCTGCCCTCACTGTACATATTATAAGTGGCTACTTATCTCTGTTTAAATAATGTTAATGTTGAAAGATACACGAAAACGCATAATAAGTATGAGAACGCGATATCTACACTGGTGTGCATGAGATAAAGTTAGTAAAATTAGTGTAATTTGCGTGTATGACAGGTCATATTCAATACTAAAATACTAAAAAGTATGAAACATCAAAATCTCAATATATTTAAACAGAAACATACATCTAGAGATGGTAGACCAATCGATAAATGTTGTCATTCAATAAATGACCTTTCATCTAACAAAGTGTAATTGCAATATCTCATGTGACATGTACTTCTTATCATGATCATCGTCATCATAACAGTCTAACAGAAGTCTACTGCTGAACATACGCCTCTCCTAAGGATCGCCACATAGAAAGGTCCTGTGTCATTTGCACCCATCGACTTCCCGCAATGTTCTGCAGGTCGTCGCAGCATCTTGCGGGAGACAGTCTAATACAGACAGTTGTATAATCATTGACTAAGAAAAATATATTAATTAATAATAATACAAAATTAAATAAGTAAAGAATTCATTAATTAATTTAAAGAATTCATTAGTTAATTCATAATATACTTAATATAATATAATTTATAGAAATATGTTTATAAATCAACAAAAATCAAATTGCTATACTCTTTCAAGGTGTGTAAATATTTTTAAGAACTTCAAATGGGAATTTTATTTTCTTTTCTCCAATGTATGTATATATACAAGCAAATAAATAAATAAATACATTAATATGACACCTAAGACTGAGGTGATCGTGCCCGACTAATGTCCAGGAAAAGAGTTAATATTGTATTTCCAACATTATAAAAATTTCTTTCGCCTGTTTTATCTCCGCTAGAGATAGACCCTGTGTCGATAGACGAATTTAAATTCTTATTCCAATGAATAAATACACACATACTGTTGTCAAGGGTAAGACAAATCAAAATCAAACTTAGACTTCAATAAATGTTTATTGATCCACACTAACAACATTAATTAAAATATGAAAACAAATGTAGTTTTTTAATTGTATGTTGCGTCTAACATCAAACATGGTTGCAGCATCGAATGCCCCCTGGCTAGTTTGTCAATACAACATCCCTTTTAAGCCAATGTTAAAATAACATTTAATTATCCTTAATTTTCCTGATTCACTTTATCTACTTTTGCTTTTATTTGAAGCTTTTAATATTTTACACTTTAGTATAGTATATTTAGGCTTTGTAGAGCTATATTATTGCGAATCTAACGCAACCCCATTGAACTTAGTAAACTTTAATTGACCGTTTAACTTGAACACTGAACATCATCAAACATCTATCAAAACAACGTCCCTTTTAAAACCAATGTTAAGATAGTATTATTATATAAGAAATCTTATTACAAATACTATTTTTATAGATAGCCTCAGTATATTAAAATTAAATATTAAAAACAATGGATTTATAATTATCCCTTAAAACTATGTAAACATTAATTAACGCAATAGCTATGAACACTGAAAAATTAGTCAAAACAATATCTCTTTTTAGGCTTATGTTAAAATACCATTGGACACATTGCCATAAATGGCCTTAGTCACATTTGGATTGAATAATTAACTATGAATTTGTAATTATATCTTAAGGCTCTCTAAACATTAATTAACCCAAGAATACATACGTAGAAACATACATTGATATGTAGAAAATCACATATATTGTTCCGATGTCTCATGCGTAAGTAGCAAACTGACTTGTGTTATGGAATCAGAAACAACGAATGGGCCACAAATACCCAGTCCCGAGACATGTAGAAAAAGTAGATTTACTCTTTAAGATTTTCCCCTTAGTCTATATGCCCCAAGGAATAATATCATCATAGATGCCCCAAGGAATAATACCCCGTCCTAAGTACAAATGTTAGGTTAGGTTGCAAGGTGTCTGGTAGTGCGATCGCCAATCTGCCTGCCAAGCGTGGCGATTACGGCACGCGAGAGGCCTATGTCCAGCAGTGGACTACTGCAAGCTGTTATGTGTGTACGTTATATAAGTGTAATGTATAAGTCGAAGGTAACATAAGCTTTTGTCGGTGCAGCATCTAAGTAAGTAAGCTTAGTTGTGTAACAGCCTTCGACTAAATGCTGCCCCCTGCGGCTCTTCTCGCGGTTTTGTAGTTAACACGAAACCCTAATTATTGTTTCTAAAATAATGCTAGCCTTAGTTACACCTTACAACATCAGCTACCGCCAGTAAAAGTCCCGTCAAAGTCGGTCCAGACGTTTCAGATGTCTGTCCGTTTGTTCCGGCTAGTCTCTGAGACGGCTAGACCGATTTCAACGGGATATACACTTGCAGAAAGCTGATTTTTGTGGCGCAACGTGGGCTAGTAGGCGATTTTTATTTTAGAAACATATTCACATATATTCCTCAATACAGAGGTAGACAGAAGTCTGAACGATTAAATCCTTCCGACCCACCTTTCACGGAAGACTTTGGGACAACGTGACAGGTAGCGGCGAGCTTATCGTCGTTTTTGCATATATTGTTAAAGAAATAAAACAGTTAAAACATGTCAGTTTCCATTTATTATAAAAATATAACACAACACAACAAATTATTACTAAATTTCTTAGTTCGGAGAGGACATAGTTTTAATTCGAGTTTCAGCTCAATTTCAATATCGCATCGCATCGTTCGTGACTAGATCCAGGGCTCCCAATTGGACCTGGTGACGCCGAGGACGTGGGGGTCCGTGCAGTGGCGCAGCAGCTCGGATACCTGGCGAGGAACGTGCAACTATCATAACGTTTTAAAGTTTTTTTTTTGTTTCTGTACTTTGTTTATATATCAATTAGAA
The DNA here is from genome assembly GCA_029286605.1 of Sericinus montela. Taxonomy (NCBI): domain Eukaryota; kingdom Metazoa; phylum Arthropoda; class Insecta; order Lepidoptera; family Papilionidae; genus Sericinus; species Sericinus montela. The sequence continues at coordinate 31,274 of JAGSMR010000518.1, forward strand.
TATTAATTATGTCATGGTTAGGAACTAGATATCAGTTACGTTATAAAGTGCTCTGATATATCCCGTTACATCTTTACGAGTATATTATCTTAACCGGTGTTAGGAGCTAGCCCAAACAAAATGAGCTAATCCTGCAAGTGATACTGATATCACAGAACGGGCTGTACCGATTTCAGTGATACTATTCATTTTGTTATAGTGCTACGAACGCGGTTAGTTTGAGTATATACATAAAAACAGTCTATGAAAGTCCATTTCAGGTTTGATTCTACAGGCTTCTCGCGATCATTCAGGCGGATTGGCGATCGCTTTGTCACCAGTTTGCTTATTTTAATCTGGTATTTTTCGAGATAGGTAGGGTAGGTAGGGCCATCCCTCTGTCGCCTCTCGAGACACTCACGGACAGAGAGGATTCGTATGCACATGTAAATCATCAACCCCTAGCTTCGAAGGCGGGGTTGCTAGGAACTAAGCTACGGGGTCAGTTTGTGACCTGCGACAGCTGTCCAAGTGCACCGACGTACATAGAGTATTTAGAGATGCCTTCACAAGCCAATCCAAGAAAGTCACGATAGCCAATCTTTAATCTTAAAACCACTTGAAGTTGTTATAAGTTTAAATCCTACAAACTTCTAACTCTGCCCTCACTGTACATATTATAAGTGGCTACTTATCTCTGTTTAAATAATGTTAATGTTGAAAGATACACGAAAACGCATAATAAGTATGAGAACGCGATATCTACACTGGTGTGCATGAGATAAAGTTTGTAAAAATTAGTGTAATTTGCGCGTATGACAGGTCATATTCAATACTAAAATACTAAAAAGTATGAAACATCAAAATCTCAATATATTTAAACAGAAACATACCATCTCTATGGTAGACCAATCGATAAATGTTGTCATTCAATAAATGACCTTTCAACTAACAAAGTGTAATTGCAATATCTCATGTGACATATACTTCTTATCGTGATCATCGTCATCATAACAGTCTAACAGAAGTCTACTGCTGAACATACGCCTCTCCTAAGGATCGCCACATAGAAAGGTCCTGTGTCATTTGCACCCATCGACTTCCCGCAATGTTCTGCAGGTCGTCGCAGCATCTTGCGGGAGACAGTCTAATACAGACAGTTGTATAATCATTGACTAAGAAAAATATATTAATTAATAATAATACAAAATTAAATAAGTAAAGAATTCATTAATTAATTTAAAGAATTCATTAGTTAATTCATAATATACTTAATATAATATAATTTATAGAAATATGTTTATATATCAACAAAAATCAAATTGCTATACTCTTTCAAGGTGTGTAAATATTTTTAAGAACTTCAAATGGGAATTTTATTTTCTTTTCTCCAATGTATGTATATATACAAGCAAATAAATAAATAAATACATTAATATGACACCTAGGACTGAGGTGATCGTGCCCGACTAATGTCTAGGAAAAGAGTTAATATTGTATTTCCAACATTATAAAAATTTCTTTCGCCTGTTTTATCTCCGCTAGAGATAGACTCTGTGTCGATAGACGAATTTAAATTCTTATTCCAATGAATAAATACACACATACTGTTGTCAAGGGTAAGACAAATCAAAATCAAACTTAGACTTCAATAAATGTTTATTGATCCACACTAACAACATTAATTAAAATATGAAAACAAATGTAGTTTTTTAATTGTATGTTGCGTCTAACATCAAACATGGTTGCAGCATCGAATGCCCCCTGGCTAGTTTGTCAATACAACATCCCTTTTAAGCCAATGTTAAAATAATATTTAATTATCCTTAATTTTCCTGATTCACTTTATCTACTTTTGCTTTTATTTGAAGCTTTTAATATTTTACACTTTAGTATAGTACATTTAGGCTTTGTAGAGCTATATTATTGCGAATCTAACGCAACCCCATTGAACTTAGTAAACTTTAATTGACCGTTTAACTTGAACACTGAACATCATCAAACATCTATCAAAACAACGTCCCTTTTAAAACCAATGTTAAGATAGTATTATTATATAAGAAATCTTATTACAAATACTATTTTTATAGATAGCCTCAGTATATTAAAATTAAATATTAAAAACAATGGATTTATAATTATCCCTTAAAACTATGTAAACATTAATAAACGCAATAGCTATGAACACTGAAAAATTAGTCAAAACAATATCTCTTTTTAGGCTTATGTTAAAATACCATTGGACACATTGCCATAAATGGCCTTAGTCACATTTGGATTGAATAATTAACTATGAATTTGTAATTATATCTTAAGGCTCTCTAAACATTAATTAACCCAAGAATACATACGTAGAAACATACATTGATATGTCGAAAATCACATATATTGCTCCGATGTCTCATGCGTAAGTAGCAAACTCACTTGTGTTATGGAATCAGAAACAACGAATGGGCCACAAATACCCAGTCCCGAGACATGTAGAAAAAGTAGATTTACTCTTTAAGATTTTCCCCTTAGTCTATATGCCCCAAGGAATAATATCATCATAGATGCCCCAAGGAATAATACCCGTCCTAAGTACAAATGTTACGTTAGGTTGCGAGGTGTCTGGTAGTGCGATCGCCAATCTGCCTGCCAAGCGTGGCGATTACGGCACGCGAGAGGCCTATGTCCAGCAGTGGACTACTGCAAGCTGTTATGTGTGTACGTTATATAAGTGTAATGTATAAGTCGAAGGTAACATAAGCTTTTGTCGGTGCAGCATCTAAGTAAGTAAGCTTAGTTGTGTAACAGCCTTCGACTAAATGCTGCCCCCTGCGGCTCTTCTCGCGGTTTTGTAGTTAACGCGAAACCCTAATTATTGTTTCTAAAATAATGCTAGCCTTAGTTACACATTACAACATCAGCTACCGCCAGTAAAAGTCCCGTCAAAATCGGTCCAGACGTTTCAGATGTCTGTCCGTTTGTTCCGGCTAGTCTCTGAGACGACTAGACCGATTTCAACGGGATATACACTTGCAGAAAGCTGATTTTTTGTCGCGCAACGTGGGCTAGTAGGCGATTTTTTATTTTAGAAACATATTCACATATATTCCTCCAATACAGAGGTAGACAGAAGTCTAGACGATTAAATCCTTCCGACCCACCTTTCACGGAAGATTTTGGGACAACGTGACAGGTAGCGGCGAGCTTATCGTCGTTTTTGCATATATTGTTAAAGAAATAAAACAGTTAAAACATGTCAGTTTCCATTTATTATAAAAATATAACACAACACAACAAATTATTACTAAATTTCTTAGTTCGGAGAGGACATAGTTTTAATTCGAGTTTCAGCTCAATTTCAATATCGCATCGCATCGTTCGTGACTAGATCCAGGGCTCCCAATTGGACCTGGTGACGCCGAGGACGTGGGGGTCCGTGCAGTGGCGCAGCAGCTCGGATACCTGGCGAGGAACGTGCAACTATCATAACGTTTTAAAGTTTTTTTTTTGTTTTTGAACTTTGTTTATATATCAATTAGAATATTAATTATGTCATGGTTAGGAACTAGATATCAGTTACGTTATAAAGTGCTCTGATATATCCCGTTACATCTTTACGAGTATATTATCTTAACCGGTGTTAGGAGCTAGCCCAAACAAAATGAGCTAATCCTGCAAGTGATACTGATATCACAGAACGGGCTGTACCGATTTCAGTGATACTATTCATTTTGTTATAGTGCTACGAACGCGGTTAGTTTGAGTATATACATAAAAACAGTCCATGAAAGTCCATTTCAGGTTTGATTCTACAGGCTTCTTGCGATCATTCAGGCGGATCGGCGATTGACCAGTTTGCTTATTTTAATCTGGTATTTTTCGAGATAGGTAGGGTAGGTAGGGCCATCCCTCTGTCGCCTCTCGAGACACTCACGGACAGAGAGGATTCGTATGCACATGTAAATCATCAACCCCTAGCTTCGAAGGCGGGGTTGCTAGGAACTAAGCTACGGGGTCAGTTTGTGACCTGCGACAGCTGTCCAAGTGCACCGACGTACATAGAGTATTTAGAGATGCCTTCACAAGCCAATCCAAGAAAGTCACGATAGCCAATCTTTAATCTTAAAACCACTTGAAGTTGTTATAAGTTTAAATCCTACAAACTTCTAACTCTGCCCTCACTGTACTGTTTAAATAATGTTAATGTTGAAAGATACACGCATAATAAGTATGAGAACGCGATATCTACACTGGTGTGCATGAGATAAAGTTTGTAAAAATTAGTGTAATTTGCGCGTATGACAGGTCATATTCAATACTAAAATACTAAAAAGTATAAATCATCAAAATCTCAATATATTTAAACAGAAACATACATCTAGAGATGGTAGACCAATCGATAAATGTTGTCATTCAATAAATGACCTTTCAACTAACAAAGTGTAATTGCAATATCTCATTTGACATGTACTTCTTATCGTGATCATCGTCATCATAACAGTCTAACAGAAATCTACTGCTGAACATACGCCTCTCCTAAGGATCGCCACATAGAAAGGTCCAGTGTCATTTGCACCCATCGACTTCCCGCAATGTTCTGCAGGTCGTCGCAGCATCTTGCGGGAGACAGTCTAATACAGACAGTTGTATAATCATTGACTAAGAAAAATATATTAATTAATAATAATACAAAATTAAATAAGTAAAGAATTCATTAATTAATTTAAAGAATTCATTAGTTAATTCATAATATACTTAATATAATATAATTTATAGAAATATGTTTATAAATCAACAAAAATCAAATTGCTATACTCTTTCAAGGTGTGTGAATATTTTTAAGAACTTCAAATGGGAATTTTATTTTCTTTTCTCCAATGTATGTATATATACAAGCAAATAAATAAATAAATACATTAATATGACACCTAGGACTGAGGTGATCGTGCCCGACTAATGTCCAGGAAAAGAGTTAATATTGTATTTCCAACATTATAAAAATTTCTTTCGCCTGTTTTATCTCCGCTAGAGATAGACTCTGTGTCGATAGACGAATTTAAATTCTTATTCCAATGAATAAATACACACATACTGTTGTCAAGGGTAAGACAAATCAAAATCAAACTTATACTTCAATAAATGTTTATTGATCCACACTAACAACATTAATTAAAATATGAAAACAAATGTAGTTTTTTAATTGTATGTTGCGTCTAACATCAAACATGGTTGCAGCATCGAATGCCCCCTGGCTAGTTTGTCAATACAACATCCCTTTTAAGCCAATGTTAAAATAATATTATTACATTACAAATATTATTAAAAGTATCATTTTTATAAATAGGCCGAATATTAATTTAAATTAAATGTTTCACTATTAATTTATACAATTATCTATTAAAACTTAGTAAACTATAATTGACCGTTTAACTTGAACACTGAATATCTATCAAAACAACGTCCCTTTTAAAACCAATGTTAAGATAGTATTATTATATAAGACATCTTATTACAAATACTGTTTTTATAAATAGCCTCAGTATATTAAAATTAAATATTAAAAACAATGGATTTATAATTATCCATTAAAACTATGTAAACATTAATTAACGCAATAGCTATGAACACTGAAAAATTAGACAAAACAATATCTCTTTTTAGGCTTATGTTAAAATACCATTGGACATAAATGGCCTTAGTTACATTTGGATTGAATAGTTAAGTATGAATTTGTAATTATATCTTAAGGCTCTCTAAACATTAATTAACTCAACAATACATACGTAGAAACATACATTGATATGTTGAAAATCACATACATTGCTCCGATGTCTCATGCGTAAGTAGCAAACTCACTTGTGTTATGGAATAAGAAACAACGAATGGGCCACAAATACCCAGTCCCGAGACATGTAGAAAAAGTAGATTTACTCTTTAAGATTTTCCCTTTAGTCTATATGCCCCAAGGAATAATACCCGTCCTAAGTACAAATGTTAGGTCAGGTTATGTAGGTTAGGTTGTCAGGTTACACCTCGCAACCTAACCTAACATAGGTTAGGTTGCGAAGTGTCTGGTAGTGCGATCGCCAATCTGCCTGCCAAGCGTGGCGATTACGGCACGCGAGAGGCCTATGTCCAGCAGTGGACTACTGCAAGCTGTTATGTGTGTACGTTATATAAGTGTAATGTATAAAACGAAAGTAGCATTTGCAACTTAATAAAATAAAAAATTCGTTGATGCTGAACATTTCACACACACACACACACACACTTATGTCCCGCTGGCCCGAGTGGATCCATGTCCCGCCATGTCGCGTGCGCGTGTGTCGCAGAAGCGCGAGGAGGGCTGGTGGGTTGTGGTGGGCGAGCCGAAGAGCAACAGCCTGCTGTCCATCGAGCGCGTGTCGCTGGCGCGCGCCGCGCGGGTGTTGCTGGACTTCGTGTGCGGCGCGGGCGGCCGGCACACCTACACGCTCTACTTCATGTCGGACTCCTACCTGGGCGCGGACCAGGAGTACAAGTTTACGGTGGACGTGGACGACGCGCCCGCCACCGACGACAGCGATTTCGAATGATTCCGATTCTAATAAAAGTGTTAGAGAATAAAGTGATTTTTTTAGTAATGCTTTCTCCATAGAGTAACGCAACGATCGCTTCTACAACGATATCCCAGTGGTATAGGTTACTGTTTGAAACGAAAAAGATGATATTTACAGTTCTTAAATGTTTGTTCAAGGTTGACGCTAAAGCTACTGAACGGATTTTGATCCTGTTTCCAGTCTCTAATGTCTTGTTTTTCAACTTAGAATTTAAAAACTGTATATGAAGTGGTGTTGTATATGAACTTAGCAGACCTGACTTGTACGATTAAAACCAATGAGAAGGACCACAGATATATAGTCTGCCAGCAAGTTGCTTGCGTTGTCTATTGACACATACACACACACACATAACGGCCTTTTAAAGTCCACTGCAGGACATAGGCTTCTCCCATTGGTATATACATGGTAAGTTTACCGTGTCTATTTACAGCGTTTATAAATTGTTAGAAAACGTATGCTACATTATGCGCACAATTCTGCCTCTTGGACTTTAGATTTGTATAGATTATTCATGCAGCTGCTCTTACAGCGTCATAATATCGACTTTACGAGCTTTTAACTGTAAAGTTATTTATATAATTCATTTAAGTCACGATAGCCGAGTGTTTGGGTGGTCGGAATTTCGAGTCAAGAGATCCGAGTTCGATCCCCAGGCTTTTTTTAAAGAATAGGGAGGCAAACGAGCAGGTGGCTCTCGTGATGGTAAGTAATTACCGCCGCCCATGAACACCCGCGAGTGCCCCCGCCTCGAAACTCGCAACCCATAAGGGGGGGCCTTTTACACCCCCCTGATATGGATGAACCAAACGTCACGTCCCGCCCGCACGCCGGGGGCTCCGGTTACCTGCACTCACCAGACGAAACGCAGAAGTTTGATAGAAAATGAAAATGAAAAAAAAATGAAAATGTCTTTATTTCTTTATCTTAACCATACAAACACAGGTTAGTGTTTGGAGACTCCCTTTAGGTATAACATTACCTGTAGTAGGAGACTCCGCTCTTCCATAAAATAAAGATTATTATATGATTAAACAAAGAAAAACAAAATTTATTTCAAGGTGTAAGTACAACTTATAGTTAAATTTATCTTATATAATTAAATTTATATTATAATTAAAATTAGTCTTAAGTCTTATTTATTTTCTGTGTACTCATTCTTACGTATGAATTCTTGTGTCATGTGTGTGTGTGTGTGTGTGTGTGTTTGTTTGTGCGCGTGTGTGTGTGTGCGTGTGTGCATGTGTGTGTGCGTGTGTGAGTGTGTGTATGTATGTTATACGCTTCTAGCCATTTATAAAGTTAATAATTAAAATATAATTACATCTTTACTATTTTTCCATTCAACTGTTGGACTTATTTCACAAAAACTCTCAAAAAAGTCTTATACAACAGAGACTCGGTCTCATTGTAACTTTTGTCTTTTAGCCAGGTAAGCAATGTTTGTTTACATTTGAAGTAATTGAGAGAGTGAATATTAATTTGTGAATTTATTTTATTATATAGGTAGCCAGACTGTTTCATATACTGTCTACTTGCATAAGTAGACGTTATTTGTACTGCCGGTACTACAGAGCCTTTTCTTCGCTTATTTATTACGCTAGGGTCATACTTAAGATGTTTATATATTTGTAGCACTTAAAAGACCACATAAAGAGTAAAGGCGTTCAGAGGGAAACTTATATGATTTAAAATACATTACTTTCAGAAGGGATCTTTGTGCTTTCTCTAGTTCAAATAATTTAGTTTTTGCTGCTCCACCCCAGACTGGTATTCAGTAAGTTAAGGCACCTTGGGCTAGGGATACGTAAATTTGCTTAAGGAGTTCCTTCGTTGCAATATGTCTCAGTGTTTTAAATAACCATATAAGTTTCCTTAATCTGTTAATTGTTTGGTCCAAATGTAAAAGCCAAGACAGTCTCTGATCAAGCATGACGCCTAAATACTTTATGGTTTCAACTTTTGTTATTGCTTTACATAAGCAGTCGTTATTTGAAAAATTGCTACATGTATGAATTTTTATTTGAAAATCCAATTTAGGCTGTGAAGTTTTATATTTAGTAAAACAAATTAAGTAAAACGAATAAGTTAGTTTTTGTCATGTTAAGAGTTAACAAATTATAATTTAACCAGGAAGCTTTTCTAGAAAACACAAGGCACAAGCTATTCTAGAAAACACAAGGCACAAAAGCTATTCTAGTTAACACAAGGCGATCCGAGAGGAGATTTTCCTCCAAACCTACTGGGGCCCTCGGATCGCATGGCCCCTCCCCCATGTCGGAAGTCTCCTCTTTCGTTCTAGGGGACGCAGCGCTTCGCAGCAACAGCCATTATTGTCTTCAACTTCTAACTTGCGAGCCTCTCTTCGCAAGTCTCCTTAGATGAAGCTGTAAAGGCCTCCGGGCCAACAGCATCCCGTGGATGGTTTTAGTCGGATCTACACTAAATGTGAAACAAACCGGCGGCCCACGGACTTCTCGGAGCGAAGAGAACGTGCAGCAGGTTTCCACTTCTGTTCGACGTGATCCAGATTTATAGACACGCAAACGTTCGGCTGAATTAGGATTATCCGGCACATCATTACGCCGTATTTTGAAATTAGATTTGAAATTAAATCCATATAAGATCCAGCTAGTGCAAGAACTAAACCCTAATGATTTAAATTTGCGTAAGTCATATGCCGAAACAATGTTTCAGTAATTTTCACAACATCTTATTTTCTGACGAAGCCCTTTTCCACCTTAATGGACATGTAATCAAACAGAATTGCAGGTATTGGAGCAGCGAAAATCCTAAAGGTTCACTCTCCTAAGGTAGCTGTATAATAATATAATCGTAACACATGGTTTCAACAAGATGGAGCCACGTGTCACACATCGAACGAGTCCTTGCCGGTGGTCAAAGACATGTTTCCGGAAAAGCTGATATCCAGACGCGGTGACATCCCATGGCCACCCAGAAGTCCAGATCTATCCCCAGCAGACTTCTTTTTAAAGAGTTGTGTCTTCATTGATAAACCGAATACACTGCGTCAACTTAAAGAAAAAGCATCGAAGAGATGTCGGCGATCTCGCGGTCTCTTTGCAGAAGAGTATTCGAAAACTTCAGGACTCGCTTAGATGAGTGCAAAAACCGAAACGGTGGTCATTTAGACGAAATAAGTTTTAAAAAATAAATTACAACTAATTAGCTTTCTCGTAAATAAACGATTTCTAAAATATGTTAAATGGTTTTTTTTATACGATTATTTCAAATGTTAACTAATTCATGGCCCACCCAGTATAATAGCACATAAGCATTATCTTATAAATCAATTTTTTTAACTTTACATAATTACTTTTTCATTTGATAAAATTTTTGGTGTAAAGTACATATTACACCATACATACGAAAAATATAATGTTCTTCCGAAGTCCGTACAATTATGAACGTTTTGTTTACTTATAATTAAGGATACATTTACCTAAAATATTTAATACTTAAGTTTGTGTTGTACTTAAGTGTTTATTGCTTCGATGTAATCCTTGGTGGTGAAGCTAAATAATTAAATAAATATGAATGTATATCATAACATTCTGCAAAGCTTGGCCTCTAGGTTAAAAGGCTATAAATGAATATTTAATTTTTTCATCTGAATGCGTTATTTACGCGTTATTTATTAACTAAGAATTATTTAAGTTTTATCGAAGCGTTTATTTCATCATTAATCATGTTAAAGTTTGTTGTTGGGTAAATAAGTCACGATAGCCGAGTTGTTGGGTGCTCGGAATTTCGAGTCGAGAAACCTGAGTTCGATCCCCAGGTGGCAGTACCAATGAGTTTTCATAAACTTATGTACAAATTTCATCGTTGGCTTGGACATAAAGACGGCAACGGGCTAACCACCTGTCACGTTGTCCCGAAAATATCTTCGGGGGAAGGTGGGTCCAAGGGACTTAAATTTCTATACTAGACCTCTGTCTTCCCCTGTATAGGGAATTGCTTGAAGATACTTTTTATATATTTTGTAAAGTTTGTTGTTAAAGCTCCAAGAAAATAAATAAAACTACGATAAGCATCATTAATAGTTTTGTAGCTCAATTAATAACGTCTTTATTTACAAAGAATGTCAACCTTGTTTGACTCGATCGCATTTCACTTCATATCGGAGACTTCATTTGTTTTTCTGAGACTCTTACTTTCTCAATTTCTCTTTACCATTCCGATTTTACTTCTTTCTTTCGACATATTTCCACTCCTCATAGCTAACAGACAGAAATTGGTTTAATGATAATGTCCGCTTTTTATTCTTATATATCTTAAAAGGTACAATAAAGTTAAATAAATACAATAAACAAATACTTACATGAATTCAGAAAACAATCCCTTAATCGGCAGAGGTGAAATAATACCAACGCGCAATACACCTTTCTTCCCTTTGCAAAGCTCCACCTTTCACCTTGCCCTTGCCCAGAGGAGAAAAAATTCATAGATTGAACACGTGTTAAAATGTATTTGTAAATATTCACACAATAAATTTAAATGGCCACATAATTGACCATACAGTAAATGTTTTTTAGAATCTGTCTGTAGATAATCTAAAAAAAGTATAACTAGTACTAGTAATAGCTGAATTAATCAGTTACCATCTTGAACACTGAATTCACCTTCATATAAGGGAAAAGAATAAAGTATAAAAGTTTGCAGATACTAAAATAGAGTGGTCCCAAATGAGTAATTTGACCTAAGATTTTTATTCTTAACATCTAGGAAGTTTCCATAAAAAATAATTAATAATTTTACACATTCTTTTCCTTAACAAAACAAATTCATAATGTTTAATGTTTTCTTATAGGTTGTAAATTGAATTTCCTCTACAGTCAAATACCTGCTTCTTGTATGTTTTTATACTCATAGGAAATCAGGCGTCGAGTAATGATCAGATCTCAATTGGATTTATTATATCTTTGTGTACACGCTCCCCGGTGAATTATGACATTTAGATATGAAATTTCAGATAAAGGTAATTCGTAAATTCAATTGGTGCGGTGACTAAACAGACGCGATGTAATTAAATAATGTCGTTTTCTTTGCATATCGCGCAGTTTTTCATTTTAGCAATTATTCGTCCCTACGTCTTTATAATGTAATATTATATTCGTACTGTCTAAGGAAAAATATAGTTATTGCAGACATGTACATTATTGTGAAAGCACTACTTATAGTATTTCAAAGCTGTGCACCGACACGCTCAGTTAATTCATTACGAATAGTTCATTTAAAATAGATCTCTTAGTGGTAGAGTGTTAGATCTTACAGTGGTACAGCCATGCATCAGCTTTTGTTGTTGCATGAATGGGCCGGCTCGACCGGGGAAGTACCACGACCTAACAGAATACCGGCGTGAAGTAGAAGTCTAACAAACTTCTGCGTTTCGTCTGGTGAGTGCAGGTAACCGGTGGCCACACCTCCCTCCCCAATTCTGGGGGAGGGGCACTCTAAGGGAGGCAACGCATTTGCTAAGCCTCTGGTATTGCGGGTGTTCATTGGCGGCGGTAATCACTTACCATCGCGTGAGCCACCTGCTCGTTTGCCTCCCTTTCTATAAAAAAAGATCTTTTCACCCATACATTCGCCATCGTCGTCATCATCATAACGGCTTTTAAAAGTATAGTGCAACATGAACCTCCTCCGAAATTTAGTCTGGTATATTTCGAAATGGTTTCTGGGTGTCATATAGGACACATAGGATTAGGATTGTGTGATTGGAATATAATTCAAGAGACCCAAGTTCGGTATAGGATTGTCTAGGTAGCAGGTTCGTACCAAAGGGTTTTACAATAACACGTAACGTTCATATCGTTGGCTTAGACCTAAAAAGACGGCGACAGGCTCTCCACCTGTCACGTTTTCCCAAAAATATCTTCGTTGAAAGGTGGGTCAAAATGAGTTAGTTATTGCGGCCTCTATCTACCCCTGTATTGGAAATAGCTTAAAGATATTTTTGATTAATGCTGCCAGTGTCTGTTGGCAACCATTGCTATTTTATAGGCTTTTCCTTAGTGGCATCTTAGGATACCCATTTAATGTTCAATTAATTTACTAATTATTGGTAAATAATGGAAAACACGAGCTTCTGTAAATGATAACAGCCCCATCTGTTACATAGTAAAGCACTTAGTGCTGCCGCAGATTGGGCATAGCCGCCTCAAAGCACCAATTACAACGGTGAGGCCGTACTTAGGTGGAGAGCCCTTAATTTGTACTTATCATTTACAAAAGTATTACTAATTAAGTGTACATTAAGGTATATATTTGAAAATTTGTCTAGATTACATTTTTTCATAAAGCATTTTTAATTCCTTCTATCTACAGTCATTTTCTAATGCCAGGGTAGCTAGAGATTCAGGCTATGTAGCCTTTACGATCGTTATTTCACCGGAGCACATTTGGAACAGCTCGAAAACTGATGAACCTGTCATCTTCATCTTGTAAATTAGCTAATACTATAATATTAATATTTATACAATAATACATATATAAATATTTATACAAATATTTGTATTTACATGACTCCAGTACAAGCTTTCATATTCTTAACACAAATGATTGCTCTAACGATTACATTTGTACCCTGCTCTACGCTTCGAAGGCACGGTCACTACGCACTAGAAAGTCGTACCGTCTCATTTTTCTAAAATTTCTTTTAATAACTTGAAGTAAGCACCAATGCTTGTAACTGTTAACGGTTTACGAACGAATGTAAGGCTATGTAGTGAACAAGCGACCTATCGCAGACCCCACTATAGAATCTTTGGCTGTTGGCAGAATTTCTAAACATTTACAATAAGCTTCCTCTTCAAGAGATGAGATCTATTCGTCGAATATGCGGCGCTTCCAAGGCCGACTGGAAACGAAGCGAAGAGAATCGCAATATGTCCGGTTTGAAAGATCATCTTTTCACTGTAATGAATAAAGGCGTGCTTAAATGTTTTGAGCACATTGAGCGAATGAGTGACGACCGAATGGCGAGGAAAATATATGGCGCGAACTCTTGTCTCTAGATTCGAATTCCGATCATCGAACCACTCGGCTATCATGACATTAATATGTAACTTGATTTGAACTTGTAATAATCCTTTTTGTACCAAAGTAGAATAAATCTACAAGTGTAATGTCTTTAAAGTCAGTACAAATTTCATTATCTGTACTATTTAACTTTGATTCCATTGTAGCTTATGAAAGCCCCGAGAGTTCTTAATGTCTTATTATGTCTAGAATTTCTTTTTAAAGAAATCTAATTAAAATATTTACTGACACCACGTGACCGCCATGATAGCCAGTGGTTGGAATTTCGAGTCAAGAGATCCCGAGTTCGGTCCCCAGGTGGCAGGCTTGTACCAATGGGTTTTTCAAAACCTATGTACGATTTATATCGTTGGCTTAGACATAAAGACGGCGACGGGCTCACCACCTGTCACGTTGGCCTGAAAATATCTTCGGTGGAAGGTGGGTCAAAGGGACAATTGTCTAGATAGACCTCTGTCTACCTCTGTATTGGGAATTGCGTGAAGATATTTATATTTATTTTATTTATTCATTATTTTCTTCAGTACATTTCTTCATTATTCATAGCAGCAACTTGGCTTCACTTGGTACCACACCATAAAAATGTGGTTTTTCTGTCGTAGTAATAATAATAAATATCTTCACGCAATTCCCAATACAGGGGTAGACAGAGGTCTAGTCTAGATAATAAAGTCCCTTCGACCCACTTTCCATCGAAGACATTTTTGGGATAACGTGACAGGTGATGAGCCCGTTGCCGTCTTTATGTCCAAGGTAATGATTTAATTCCTGTACATAGGTTTTAGAAAACCCATTGGTACGAACCTGCCACCAGGGATTGAACTCGGTCTTCGGATTCGAATTCCGACCACCCAACCAATCGGCTGTCGTGATTTTAGGAGTAATAATAATCTCGAAATAAATTTAAAACAATAACGTGATTGAATTCATTCCATTTCATGCTTCTTTCAAAATTTCTAGGAATGAGTTGAACGTTCCAATGCTATCTCTAATCATTTAATGTTTGAAACTGTATTTTCGTTATTTTAAAAATACAAAAGATAGAATATTTATGTAATTTCTTCCACCTGTTTCTTTTCTATTAGAGAAGCCTAATTATAAAAGTGAGATAGGTTTAGAAATCAATCGATGGATGTAATATTGGTAAATTGTATCGATGAGTAAATAATTTTTATATGCCGTTAATTATGTACCTTCAGTAACAACATGATATTCATAAAAGGAAAGGGACATTCATATTTAAAAAGTGGGATGAATATATGTTTATGTAAATATTTGTTTATGCATGTATACGGTAGCATGTAATAGCGTTGACTAGAACATAAGACTTCCACAAATAAGCACCGGCAAAGGTGCGTCGAAACTATTAATGACTCGAACTCTGTCTAACCCAGCATTCCTAATACTTCGTAAAGATAATAGAATTATAAGCCTCATGTATCGAGAGCTACTGGTCGAAATAAGTGATTGTAGAAAATCAATCATATGAAATAAATAAATAATTACCTTCGCGCTATTCCCAATACAGGGTAGACAGAGGTCTAGTCTAGATAATAAAGTCCCTTCGACCCACTTTCCATCGAAGACATTTTTGGGATAACGTGACAGGTGATGAGCCCGTTGCCGTCTTTATGTCAAAGCCAACGAAGTGAATCGTACATAGGTTTTAGAAAACCCATTGGTACGAACCTGCCACCAGGGATTGAACTCGGTCTTCGGATTCGAATTCCGACCACCCAACCAATCGGCTGTCGTGATTTTAGGAGTAATAATAATCTCGAAATAAATTTAAAACAATAACGTGATTGAATTCATTCCATTTCATGCTTCTTTCAAAATTTCTAGGAATGAGTTGAACGTTCCAATGCTATCTCTAATCATTTAATGTTTGAAACTGTATTTTCGTTATTTTAAAAAATACAAAAGATAGAATATTTATGTAATTTCTTCCACCTGTTTCTTTTCTATTAGAGAAGCCTAATTATAAAAGTGAGATAGGTTTAGAAATCAATCGATGGATGTAATATTGGTAAATTGTATCGATGAGTAAATAATTTTTATATGCCGTTAATTATGTACCTTCAGTAACAAAATGATATTCATAAAAGGAAAGGGACATTCATATTTAAAAAGTGGGATGAATATATGTTTATGTAAATATTTGTTTATGCATGTATACGGTAGCATGTAATAGCGTTGGCTAGAACATAAGACTTCCACAAATAAGCACCGGCAAAGGTGCGTCGAAACTATTAATGACTCGAACTCTGTCTAACCCAGCATTCCTAATACTTCGTAAAGATAATAGAATTATAAGCCTCATGTATCGAGAGCTACTGGTCGAAATAAGTGATTGTAGAAAATCAATCATATGAAATAAATAAATAATTACCTTCGCGCTATTCCCAATACAGGGGTAGACAGAGGTCTAGTCTAGATAATAAAGTCCCTTCGACCCACTTTCCATCGAAGACATTTTTGGGATAACGTGGTGGTGAGCCCGCCGCCGTCTTTATGTCAAAGCCAACGAAGTGAATCGTACATAGGTTTTGAAAAACACATTGGTACGCGCCTGCCACCTGAGAAATGCCACATGAGAAAAGCCTTTATCCTGTAGTCGACATTTTCTGTTTCAATAACTCTTATACTATAACCTCCAAGTTAATTGGAATTCCCGAAATCTATATTCATTAGAAGTAAAGAAACGAAAAAAAAAACTTCTGCATTAAAACTATTACTTTCGAAAAATAGAATTCAGTGGGATTTATATTTAATATTATTTTACAATAATTTTCAGTTTGGAATAGAAGAAAAAATTCTATGAAGCATTTATAATAATTCAACGAACTGAGATTTATTATTTAGTTGGACCGCGCAACAGAAACTTATAATCGTGCGCAGGTCTTTGTGCGGCACGGCGGCATTATGGTTGAAGTCAGAAAAGGTATTCAAGACGTACGACGAGCTCAAGACGGCTATACAAATGGAGTTTCCCGATGTAATCAACAGTAAAGAAATGCATGAGCTGATGGCAAATAGAATGAAGCGTAAGGACGAAAGCTACTATCAGTATATGCTTGCGATGAGAGAATTGGGGAAAAAGCGAGATTTCCCGATTATGTTGCTATCAGTACATAGTGGATGTAATCGACGGCGCTCAGGCGAAATTATTTTATATGGCGTAACGACTTACACTACGCTCAAAGAGAAATTAGTAATTTAGAATTCAAGATGGTAAACGATGCGAAGAAAGAAGCGGGAACCGAAACAGCTGTAAGAAAGAAACGAAAAAATCCATTCGACGTTGTTACAACTGCGGCGAAAACAGTCATATCTCGACGCATTGTCCGAACGGTCTCAAGTGTTTTCGCTGTAATTAGTACGGCCATATTGGATCACGATGCACTTGGGCTGCGGCCGGCGGCGGCGCGAGCACGGAACGCAGCGCTAGCGCTCCTCACAAGTCGGTAAAGCAGTCCGCGCCGAACGCAGCGCAAGATCGTGCGGTTGGCGGTAATGGATCTCAGTCGGCAAAACTGCGCTCAGCTAACTTCAGGGTGGGTGCGACAAGTGACAGCAGTTGTGACAGCCAGACGTCAAAAGGTGGAAACGAGGCTATGCAGGTGGAAAATAACGTAAACAAAACAAGAAATCTCTCAACGAAGCCTATGATTAGTGTCAAGATTAAGGAATTAATAGTGAACGCTTTAATTGAACTTGTAATAATCCTTTTTGTACCAAAGTAGAATAAATCTACAAGTGTAATGTCTTTAAAGTCAGTACAAATTTCATTATCTGTACTATTTAACTTTGATTCCATTGTAGCTTATGAAAGCCCCGAGAGTTCTTAATGTCTTATTATGTCTAGAATTTCTTTTTAAAAGAAATCTAATTAAAATATTTACTGACACCACGTGACCGCCATGATAGCCAGTGGTTGGAATTTCAGTCAATAGACCCGAGTTCGATCCCCAGTTGGTGAGCTCGTACCAATGGGTTTTCAAAAACTGATGTACGAATATCGTTGGCTTGGACATAAAGACGGCGACTGGCTCACCACCTGTCACGTTGTCCCGAAAATATCTTCGGTGGAAGGTGGGTCGAAGGGACTTGATTGTCTAGACTCGACCTCTGTCTACCTCTGTATTGGGAATTGCGTGAAGATATTTATATTTATTTTATTTATTCATTATTTTCTTCAGTACATTTCTTCATTATTCATAGCAGCAACTCGTTTTACCAGTACCACCACATAAAAAATGTGGTTTTTTTTCTGGTTTTATAATATCAAATATCTTCACGCAATCAGAAGCAGGGTAGACAGAGGTCTATTCTAGACAATTAAGTCCCGTCGACCCACTTTCCACCGAAGACATTTTTGGGATAACGTGGTGGTGAGCCCGCCGCCGTCTTTATGTCAAAGCCAACGATGTGAATCGTACATAGGTTTTGAAAAACACATTGGTACGCGCCTGCCACCTGAGAAATGCCACATGAGAAAAGCCTTTATTCTGTAGTCGACATTTTCTGTTTCAATAACTCTTATACTATAACCTCGAAGTTAATTGGAATTCCCGAAATCTATATTCATTAGAAGTAAAGAAACGAAAAAAAAACTTCTGCATTAAAACTATTACTTTCGAAAAATAGAATTCAATGGGATTTATATTTAATATTATTTTACAATAATTTTCAGTTTGGAATAGAAGAAAAATTCTATGAAGCATTTATAATAATTCAACGAACTGAGATTTATTATTTATTTGGACCGCGCAACAGAAACTTATAATCGTGCGCAGGTCTTTGTGCGGCACGGCGGCATTATGGTTGAAGTCAGAAAAGGTATTCAAGACGTACGACGAGCTCAAGACGGCTATACAAAAGGAGTTTCCCGATGTAATCAACAGTAAAGAAATGCATGAGCTGATGGCAAATAGAATGAAGCGTAAGCACGAAAGCTACTATCAGTATATGCTTGCGATGAGAGAATTGGGGAAAAAGCGAGATTTCCCGATTATGTTGCTATCCAGTACATAGTGGATGTAATCGACGGCGCTCAGGCGAAATTATTTTATATGGCGTAACGACGTACACTATGCTCAAAGAGAAATTAGTAATTTAGAATTCAAGATGGTAAACGATGCGAAGAAAGAAGCGGGAACCGAAATAGCTGTAAGAAAGAAAACAGAAAAATCCATTCGACGTTGTTACAACTGCGGCGAAAACAGTCATATCTCGACACATTGTCCGAACGGTCTCAAGTGTTTTCGCTGTAATCAGTACGGCCATATTGGATCACGATGCACTTGGGCTGCGGCCGGCGGCGGCGCGAGCACGGAACGCAGCGCTAGCGCTCCTCACAAGTCGGTAAAACAGTCCGCGCCGAACGCAGCGCAAGATCGTGCGGTTGGCAGTAGTGGATCTCAGTCGGCAAAACTGCGCTCAGCTAACTTCAGGGTGGGTGCGACAAGTGACAGCAGTTGTGACAGCCAGACGTCAAAAGGTGGAAACGAGGCTATGCAGGTGGAAAATAACGTAAACAAAACAAGAAATCTCTCAACGAAGCCTATGATTAGTGTCAAGATTAAGGAATTAACAGTGAACGCTTTAATTGAATCCGGCAGCGACTTCAATTTAATGACGGACGAGCGTTTCATTACCGTTGGAACAGAAAAATACGAAGATAACTTATGTTTGACGGGACTCGGACGTACGATGGTGAATTCATTAGGAAAGATGTTCTTGGACATTACAATCGACGGGAAAAACTATCAAAACGTGTTATTTCATATAGTGAACAAAGATGTTATGTCTTTTGATATGATTTTAGGCCTAGAATTACTACGAAAAATAACCATGATACAAAGTGAAGTTTTTGTCTGAAAGTGATGAATGGATGCCTAAGTTGTGTTGTTTTTCAGATCCCACTTTGGAAGTTGATATTTCTGATTATTCCATAAGGGAAAACGTTTTGCAGTGTATTGAAGGTTATAATCCAATCCAATTGAAAGATGCACCTTTTGAGCTGAAGATTGTTCTTAAAGATGACGTGCCTGTCGCCCAGAGACCACGATGTTTGTCCTTGGCAGAGCAGAGAATAGTTGAAGAGCAGGTAAAGGAATGGATGGATGATGGTGTAGTACAAGTAAGTTTTTCAGAATATTCAAGTCCTTTGGTATTAGTGAGAAAAAAAGATGGTTCAGTTAGGGTTTGTGTGGATTATAGACTGCTAAACAAAAAAATTCTTAAAGATGAATTTCCATTACCAATGATCGACAATATGATAGATAAGCTGTGTGAAGCCAAAATATTTAGTGTTTTGAATTTTAAAGAATGGTTTCTTTCATCTCAAGGTGGCTAAGGAATCTATCCTGTATACATCATTTGTGACACACCATGGCCAATTCGAGTTCCTTCGAGCTCCTTTCGGTTTGTCCATCTGCCCAAAGTATTTTATGCAATTCATAAGCATTATCTTCAGGGATTTGATTTTGCAAGGCATTATGATGATTTTCATTGACAATATCTTAATTACAGCAGAAAGCGAAGAACAAGCAGTGGAACGACTTCAGCTTGTGTTGCAAGTGGCTTCAGGATATGGACTAAAGATAAATTGGAAGAAGGCCGACCTGATCAAACCGGAAATTGAATACTAAAGCCATGTGATAAGGAATGGGGAAATAAAACCAAGTCCAGAAAAGACAGAAGCTGTCCGTAAGTACAAAGAACCCTGACATGTCAAACAACTACACAGTTTCATTTGTTTAACCTCCTATTTCAGAAAGTACATTGAAAATTATGCCCTAATTTCTAAGCCACTCACAGATTTATTGAGAAAGGAAAAATAATTTATTTTTGAAGGTGAACAAAGACAAGCATTTAATATTTTAAAAGAGATTAGCATCCAGTCCTGTGTTAAAGATTTTTAATCCCAAGTTGAAGACAGAGTTGCACACAGACGCTTCTAGTGTGGCATATTCGGCCATACTCATGCAGTACCATCCAGATACAGGTCTCCACCCGGTTCATTACATGAGCCGAAAGACAAATGATGCTCAATAAAGGTATTCAAGCTATGAACTGGAGGCAACCAATATTATTGAAGGTATAAAGAAGTTCAAGCAGTATTTGTATGGAATACATTTTAAAATTGTCACAGATTGTAAGGCATTTGAAGTGACATTGAAAGAAGGATATTTCTGCTAAGATAGCCTGCTGGTATTATTCCTCAATGAGTATGACCTCGAAATAGAGCATCGTTCTGGAACAAAAATGAGGCGTGTCAATGCTTTGAGCCGTTATCCCTTTGTGGCAGTTACTACACTACATGATCAAGTAAAGCAAGCGCAAGATCAGGACGAGGGCTCTCAGCTATAAAAAGAAGTTTTGAAGGAAAATACATACTAAGATTACTGGGATGACAATTATATTTATTTATTTATTTATTTATTCTTTATTGAACATTACCATAATGTAAGATCAAAGGCGGACATAGCTGCCCAAGGCATTCTCTACCTATCAACCTTAGAAGGTAGAAAACGATAGTGATTCCGTACAATAAAAAATATATTGTGTAAAAATATAACGCTATGTTAATATCTATATATAAAAAGCGCAATACCTACATTCACATAAATACATATATACATACACAAACATCCAAAAAATATTTATTACATTACATACACACGAACATGTATACTTACAACATATACATACACAAACAAATACAAATATACAAAATAAAAACATATAACTACAAAACAAAAGATTATAATTAAGATGTTAATGATGACGACAAATCACATATTAAAATTTTTACGAAAAATGAAGCCTTAATGTTCTCTTTTTAAATGTGGTTTCTTAAGAACTGTCTTAACTTTTCTGGCAGGGCATTCCATAGACGCGCAGCTTGTAAACGGCAGAAGAGGCTAAAACCAGGCAGTGAGGGTGAGAGAGGTGGAAGTTCTGTGAAGAACAGAAGGTGTGGGTTCATGCATATCACTCCAGGAATTGTAACTTATGTTTCAGATAATCTGGATAAAGATTATCGAATAAAATTGAGAAAACTGTTAAAGCTAGAAGTATCCTTGTATGTCTTCGTTCTCGAATAGAGCCATTTAAGCTGACAACGGAATGAAGAAACATGATCAAATTTACGAAGACAAAAGATAAAACGGATACAGTTGTTAACTAAGCCCAGTCCAGCTTATCTAATTGATTCTCGTTAAGATCAGTACCACAACACACATCAGCATGATAATGGGCGGGGCAAGAGATTGCACCAGGTTACCTTTACCTTGATCGGAGAAAGTTTCTGGGTGAGTTCAAAACCTTGATTTTGAGATAGTTAGACTTCGCTTATTTTTGTATATGGGTAGACCAATTTAAGTTTGAGTCAAAGTAAAAGAGTATATTGTACAAAGGAGATAGAAATTACTGGTTATACCTAAGACTATGGAGAAAGAAGTATTGAAGAAGGTGCAAGCAATGGACATTTTCTAAGAAGAAGATGAAAGAAGCTATTGAAAGAGAGATTGTTACACTTAACAGGATTAGATAAGAAAATTTAAGAAAGAGGAGGCAAGAAGGATTTCTGCCATCCAATTGAGAAGAACAATGTTCCATGGATACCATTCATTTTGGATCATGTTGGACCTTTGACGCAAACTAGTAAACAGTATAACCATATACTGACAGTGGTGGGCACTTTCGCTAAATTTGTTTGGCTGTTTCCAACAAGAAGCACCTCAAGCCGAGAGACTCTAAATAAATTGGAGATCCATCAGCAAACCTTCGGAAACCCTCGACGAATAATCACTGACAAAGGCACTGCATTCACTAGTCATGGGTTTCAAGATTACTGTAAGGAGGGGAAGATTCTACATGTGACTATTACGACGGGTGTTCCACGAGGCAATGGACAAGTCGAGAGAATACACAGAAGTTGTGTATAGAGAACTCTGGCCTTTGGTACAAACACATTAGTCGAGTGCAAAGAGCCATTAATAGTACCTTTCAAAGAAGCATCAACTGTTGTACACCTTGTGAACTACTTGTGGGTGCAAAAATGCGAGTAAAAGAAGACATGAAGATACAAGAGTTACTACAGGAAGAGTACATACAAGTGTTCAATGAAAATGAGAGGATCTCAGAAAACAGGCCAAAGAACAGATTCTCAGAGTTCAAAAGAGAATGCAAAAAGCTTTAATAGAAAAAGAAAAGGACATTCACAATACAAAGTTGGAACATTGTGGCTATAAAACTTACACAATTTGGTTCAGGACTTAAACTAAAACCTAAATATCTAGGACCTTACAAGGTGATAATCGCTAGCAAACCAAATGGAATGATTGCTATGATCTGCAAAAATGATAGTGCTACTGAGGGGCCTATAAGAACATCTAGCTCAGCAGATTGTATGAAGCGTTGGCCAACAGAAGGTGAAGAGAGTTCTTAATGTAAGAAACTTGGTAAGAATAATTTGGTGAAGAATGATAGATGATGGATGCATTGTTTCATTTAAATTTTTATAGTGACATGCATTCCATGCCTGTTAGCTATGAAGAAAAGAAGCTATTGAAAGAGATTATTACATAACAGGATTAGATAAGAAATTACTGGTTATACCTAAGACTATGGAGAAAGAAGTATTGAAGAAGGTGCAAGCAATGGACATTTTTCTAAGAAGAAGATGAAAGAAGCTATTGAAAGAGATTATTACATAACAGGATTAGATAAGAAAATTTAAGAAAGAAGGGAGGCAAGAAGGATTTCTGCATCCAATTGAGAAGAACAGTATTCCCTTGGATACCATTCATTTGGATCATGTTGGACCTTTGACGCAAACTAGTAAACAGTATAACCATATACTGACAGTGGTGGGCACTTTCGCTAAATTTGTTTGGCTGTTTCCAACAAGAAGCACCTCAAGCCGAGAGACTCTAAATAAATTGGAGATCCATCAGCAAACCTTCGGAAACCCTCGACGAATAATCACTGACAAAGGCACTGCATTCACTAGTCATGGGTTTCAAGATTACTGTAAGGAGGGGAAGATTCTACATGTGACTATTACGACAGGTGTTCCACGAGGCAATGGACAAGTCGAGAGAATACACAGACTATTAATTCCATTACTTACGAAGTTGTGTATAGAGAACTCTGGCCTTTGGTACAAACACATTAGTCGAGTGCCTCGAGCCATTAATCGTACCTTTCAAAGAAGCATCAACTGTTGTACACCTTGTGAACTACTTGTAGATGCAAAAATGCGAGTAAAAGAAGACATGAAGATACAAGAGTTACTACAGGAAGAGTACATACAAGTGTTCAATGAAAATAGAGAGGATCTCAGAAAACAGGCCAAAGAACAGATTCTCAGAGTTCAAAAAGAGAATGCAAAAAGCTTTAATAGAAAAAGAAAAGGACATTCACAATACAAAGTTGGAGACATCGTGGCTATAAAACTTACACAATTTGGTTCAGGACTTAAACTAAAACCTAAATATCTAGGACCTTACAAGGTGATAATCGCTAACCAAACCAAATGGAATGATTGCTATGATCTGCAAAAAAAATGATAGTGCTACTGAGGGGCCTATAAGAACATCTAGCTCAGCAGATTGTATGAAGCGTTGGCACACAGAAGGCGAAGAGAGTTCTTAATGTAAGAAACTTGGTAAGAATAATTTGGTGAAGAATGATAGATGATGGATGCATTGTTTCATTTAAATTTTTATTATTTTTTCTTCTATGCTATATGTTTATCTTGTATGTTACTTTGTTATCATGGTTTTAACTGGAGTAAAAAAAAAGGCATAACTAAATACTGAGTATAGAAATTTGTAACTAACTTCGAAAGATGTTTTGTTTTTTTAAGATGTTTTCTTTTTTTTTTAAGATTGTTTTATCTTTTGTTTTTAAGATGGCTTATGTTTTTTTTTTTTTTTTTTTTTAATAATTAAGATAATGTTTGTAAAGTATGACTGAAGGAATGTGGAATGTGTGTGTGATGTATTGTACTGAAAGACTTGAAACGTCATGAATGCTGAGGAATGCCTGAGGACAGTCATTGTATCAGGACAGCCGAATGTGGGAAACGGAATGTAAGTTGGGAACTGAACACAGGGATGAGTGAGAGTGATGAAAGGGAAGGAATGACGGAGTGATGGTAAGTGATTACCCCTGCCCATGAACACCCGCAATACCAGAGGCTTAGCAGATGTGTTGCCTCCCTTAGAGTGCCCCCCTTCCCCAGAGTTAGGGGAGGGAGGTGTGTGGGCCACCGGTTACCTGCACTCACCAGACGAAACGCAGATGTTTGTTAGACTTCTACTTCACGCCGGTATTCTGCGAGGTCGCGGTACCTCCCCGGTCGAGCCGGCCCATTCATGCAACAACAAAGCTGATGCGTGGCTTTACCACTATTAAAAGTGCGGATCGAAATAATTAAATTTTCTAGATCTCTGACTATTTCCTTGAAGGAAAATGTGTGTAGTTATAAAAAAACTTTTATCAAGTTAGATTAGAATGTATAGAATTTTAATCACCGTTCATTGTTATCTAGAGAGCTTCGTTAATATTCTATCTCGTTCCAAGATTAATCTGGGTTCTTTCAGTTTAAGTTAATTCATTTAGTTAGTCCACCTCAATCTTTTCTAAAGAGATGTAATTAAGAAAATACAGGCAATGTTACAGTTTTAATCAGCCATTAATTAGAAATGGAGTATTAATTTCCTGTATTAGATTTGACAATTTTTTTAATTATCTTGCAATTTACCATACTGGGGTAGACAGAGGTCTAGACAGTTATGTCCTTTTGTCCCACCTTTCACCTAATACAATTTGGGACAGTGCGACAGGTGGAGAACCTGTCGCCGTCTTAATTTCCAAGCCATGTTAATCCTACATAAGTTTTGAAAAAAGTAATTGGTACGAGCCTATCACCTGGAGATCGAACTCTTGACTCGAATTCAGACGTTATCACACCTCCGCTATTAGGACTTTTTTAACTTTTTAACATATTTTAATTTTTTAAATTTTAATCAATAGTCTTGTATTGCATTGTAAAGGGAAAAAGCCTTAAAATGCAATTGGCTGCCGGCAGATTATATCTTGAAAAGTACCAGACCAAATTCAGCAGACCGGCGACGAATAGTAGTCATGTCTCAGGGCAGGTTATATTGTTAATTTATTTAAAACTAGCTACGCCCTGAAGCTTAAAAATAGCTTTATTATGTAACTACCGGATACATTTACTTTTATATACATTTCGTGAAAAGCTTTAATTTGGTATAACAAACAGACACTTCAATTTTATGTAAATGTATAGATTTTAACAATAAGTCAGAAGGTCACGTCACGTGTAGCCAGTGCAACCGATTTCAATTACTCGATATCCGCAATCAGGCACATTCTGCTTCGCTTTATTTTCATCCGACCGATTGCGCTACGTGGACATTTTGATATTTAAATTTTTTCAAGCTGATAAATCACTTTATTTCAATTTGATTTTGCTTTCATAAAAGCAATCGGTATGTTTTGAATGTACAGCGGAAAATAATATAACCATTCAGTAATCGGTATTAGAATTTTTTCACCTTTACGCATTTCACCTGAACTGGGTGGGCCTGTCGCGATCTTAGTGTGCAAAGGAACGGTACGATATACGTCGATAAATATTTATATAATCATTTGTCACACAAATATTTACCCCAAGCGTGATTTTAACCCGCAACCATTAGTTTTCAAGACATGGTAACTACTGTCTGTATCTGGGGAATAGCTTGGAGATATTTTATTATACTCTTTATATTGTATTCGAGCTATTAAACTTTTCGATTATATTATTATATACATACATACATATCGGGCAGGTCAAGACCACTGCAGGACATTGGCCTCTCCCACAGGGAGGATTTGCTATAATCGCCAGGCTTGGCAAGCGGATTGGCGATCGCAGTACCAGACCACTCGCACCTCGGACGCTACTGCACATACTCGGTCTGATATTTTTAGAGATGGTTGTCCCGCAATCCATCGGTTGCTACAACGATATTCAAGGCTGTATCCCTTAGTCGCCTGTTACAATATCCACGGGAAGAAAGGGAGTGGCAATATTCTTACGCCGTTACCACACGGATTATATTATTAGAATATTATTTGAAAATGAACTGAATGAATAGTTTTGAACAATTTCTAACTCTTTTTTATACGTATCTCTTTGTTTTGCGCGCCGTTACCCTCGTCGCGTAACATACTCGTATGTTACTTGCCCCTAACCCTAAACAAACAGAAACATTGAATGTTTCCAAAATGCTTTATGATTTTCCTCAAACTTCGACATGAAAAGTTTTTTTGTTTACGCCAAAATTTATTGACACTGATTCATTAAGACAGTATATGAAGCCTGCACTTAGGCTAATAAATGCCTTCGATAGTGAAAATTTATTTCTTTATTGATAGCGTAATGGCTTCTAGAAGTGGCACACCAATTTTGAAGATGTCCCTAGCTCTGAGTTCTTGAGTTCAATACCCGGACAGATCAAAGTAGAAAACCAATTTTCTATAGTGTCTCAGGTCTGGGTGTATGTGGTGCCTTCGTTGTTTCTGATTCCATGACACAAGTGTTTTGGCTTCTTAATTTGTGTTCAGAGTTTAGACATGATGTTGTCAAATCGTTTTCCCCATGGGTGTCGTAGGAGGTGACAAAGGAAAAGCTTTGTAAATAGCTACAACTGCTGACAGATGGTGGCATATCCACCCCGAAAATTAGTATACTAGAATTCAGTACACCGGTGATGGCCCATAGGGTCTAAGATGTAAGGTGTCTGGTACAGCGCTCGTCAATCCGCTTACCTAGCGTGAATATCGTGGCAATCCCTTCCTAGCAAGGTTTCCTATCAATTGTAACACCAGAAGAACTAGGGATTGAAAAAAGAAGAAAATATGCAATTTTAATGATTTTTAAAGCATATTTATACTGAATTTTTATGATATTAAAGAGAAAAAAGTTAACATTTGAACTGACACGGACGGGATTCGAACCCGCGACCTTCGCCGATCTGTGGCGACGCTCTTACCTCCGAGCCACCGTGTCTTACACGCATCAGTTGAAATTTTAACTCTGTATTCTCTTATATTACTTATGCCTTGTTTATTGGCATAGTTAAAAAAGTTAAAGTTTCAACTTTGTTCTCTTTAATTAATTAACATAAAAGTTCAGCATAAATGTGCTTTAAAAATCAATAAAATTGTGCTATTAAAAAATTAAAGTAGGCGATATCGTATTGATAATTCCTAACTGAAAGTTAGGATTATCAAATTGTCACTTGCAAAAGGGATAACAGATGGCGCCTATGCCGATAAACAAGGCATAAGTAATATAAGAGAATACAGAGTTTAAATTTCAACAATGCGTATGAGACACGGTGAATCGAAGGTAAGAGCGTCGCCACGAAACGGCGAAGATCGCGGGTTCGAATTCCGCCCGTGTCCGATGAAATTTTAACTTTTTTCTCTTTAATTTAATAAAGAAGAAAGATGGAAAATAAATAAATATAGAATAAATAGATAGGGATAACAAATATCGAGAAGGACGATGAAGAACAGGAAAAGCTCTTTCAATCTTTTGGGGAGGCCTATATTTAGCAAAATAAGAGTCACTATAGCTGAGAGGTTGCGTGATCGATTTTCGAGTCAAGAGACCCGAGTCGATCTCCAGTTCATACTGATCATGGTCATGGTACTCATCAAAATGTATGTACGATTTTATCGTTTACATAAAGATGGCGACATGCTCAGCATTGGTCACGTTGTCCCAAAAGTGTCTTCGGTGGAAGGTGGGACGAAAGGACTTAATTGTCTGGACGTCTATCTGCCCCAATATTGAAAATAGCGTGTAGATATTTTTTTTGTTATTGTACATTATCCAAGTAATATTGTAAAAGCCGAAGTTTGTATTAAGGCGTTGTTATGAAATTCCGCCCAGATGGCTACAGTCTCACTACCTGTATTGGTGTTCCTAAGTTCCGGTGACATTACAAAAATTAAAAAAAAAGAATTGGATTCGCAGGAGGTACATCACCAATATTTTTTTTCAAAAGTAATTTTCTGAGGTCTGGCCCTTTTGCCTTGTTGTTTCCGATTCCTTAACACAAGTGCTTAAACTGCTTACTTTGGAATCAGAGGAACATATGTTGTCACTATCTATGTGTGGATTTATTTATTTTATTTACTCTGGCTACCCTGTCAGCTATGGGATGAGGGAAGGGTGCATGAATATATTTATTCATTTATTATTATTTACTAACTTCACTGTTTACTTGAGCTTTTTTTACTCATACGCAATTTTTCATTGATTTTAAGGCATGTGATTGATACCGCAGTGGTCGCGGGTTCGAATCCCGCTCGTGTCAGTTGAAATTTTAAAATCATTTTTTTCTTTAATTTAATAAGATAAAGTTAAGTAGAAATTATATGCTCTAAATTTGCTTATAAAATTGCTGTGTAATAATGTGTAACAACCATATGGAGGTGTAACAACCTTACGCATCATCACGCATTTCCCAAAACAAGGGAAGCCAATGCGACAACTTAGTCCTTTTCACAAATACTTCAGCTTAGTTTCAAGCCGGATATTATTTTTGTTTAAAGGTGACTGGTGATGAGCCTGTAGTACTAAAGTTTTTGGAAAAACTGCGATACTTCTTACTGGGGATCGAACTAGTCTTTGGACTAGGATTCCGATGATCCAACTACTCAGTAATCGAGAATTATTTAATTTACATTTTTTTAAATAAATAAATAGATAGGGATAACAAATATCGAGAAGGACGATGAAGAACAGGAAAAGCTCTGGTGAAAATGGTGGCAATCTTTTGGGGAGGCCTATATTTAGCAAAATAATAGTCGCTATAGCTGAGAGGTTGCGTGATCGATTTTCGAGTCAAGAGACCCGAGTCGATCTCCAGTTCATACTGATCATGGTCATGGTACTCATCAAAATTTATGTACGATTTTATCGTTTACATAAAGATGGCGACAGGCTCAGCATTGGACACGTTGTCCCAAAATGTCTTCGGTGGAAGGTGGGACGAAAGGACTTAATTGTCTGGACGTCTATCTGCCCCAATATTGAAAATAGCGTGTAGATATTTTTTTGTTATTGTACATTATCAAGTAATATTGTAAAAGCCGAAGTTTGTATTAAGGCGTTGTTATGAAATTCCGCCCAGATGGCTACAGTCTCACTACCTGTATTGGTGTTCCTAAGTTCCGGTGACATTACAAAAATTAAAAAAAAGAATTGGATTCGCAGGAGGTACATCACCAATATTTTTTTTCAAAAGTAAAACAAGAGTAATTTTCTGAGGTCTGGCCGTTTTGCCTTGTTGTTTCCGATTCCTTAACACAAGTGCTTAAACTGCTTACTTTGGAATCGGAGGAATATATGTTGTCACTATCTATGTGTGGATTTATTTATTTTATTTACTCTGGCTACCCTGTCAGCTATGGGATGAGGGAAGGGTGCATGAATATATTTATTCATTTATTATTATTTACTAACTTCACTGTTTACTTGAGCTTTTTTTACTGATACGCAATTTTTCATTGATTTTAAGGCATGTGATTTATACCGCAGTGGTCGCGGGTTCGAATCCCGCTCGTGTCAGTTGAAATTTTAAAATCATTTTTTTCTTTAATTTAATAACATAAAGTTAAGTAGAAATTATATGCTCTAAAATTGCTGTGTAATAATGTGTAATAATGTGTAACAACCATATGGAGGTGTAACAACCTTACGCATCATCACGCATTTCCCAAAACAAGGGAAGCCAATGCGACAACTTAGTCCTTTACACAAATACTTCAGCTTAGTTTCAAGCCGGATATTATTTTTGTTTAAAGGTGACTGGTGATGAGCCTGTAGTACTAAAGTTTTTGGAAAAACTGCGATACTTCTTACTGGGGATCGAACTAGTCTTTGGACTAGGATTCCGATGATCCAACTACTCAGTAATCGAGAATTATTTAATTTACATTTTTAATTTTACAAAGAATTTGTTTTACTAGATTAAATTCCATATAAAGATATCAGAAAGTATTATTATTCAATAACTTTGCCTCTGTTCGAACTGAACTTTGATGTCTACAAATAGGAGTATGTAGCGGCAATAAAACATCACGTCCGGCTGCGTGTCCGACAAACAACAAAACATTACAGCTATTGTTTCCTTTCCCGGAAGACACAGATCCTCTAAAATTTTTGTGGCGTAACGTGGGATCGTAGGCTACTTTTATTTTAGAAACATATTCACATAGATTCCTCCAATACAGTGGTAGACAGAAGTCTAGACGATTAAATCCTTCCGACCCACCTTTCACCGAAGATTTTGGGACAACGTGACAGGTAGCGACGAGCTTATCGTTGTTTTGCGTAGATTGTTAAAGAAATAAAACAGTTAAAACATGTCAGTTTCCATTTATTATAAAAATATAACTCAATACAACAATTTATTAGTAAATTTCTTAGTTCGGAAAGGACATGCTTTTAATTAGAGTTTCAGCTCAATTTCAATATCGCATCGCATCGTTCGTGACTAGATCCAGGGCTCCCAATTGGACCTGGTGACGCCGAGGACGTGGGGTCCGTGCAGTGGCGCAGCAGCTCGGATACCTGGCGAGGAACGTGCAAATATCTTAACGTTTTAAATGTTTATATATCATTTAGAATATTAATTATGTCATGGTTAGGAACTAGATATCAGTTACGTAACAAAGTGCTCTGATATATCCTGTTATTCACATCCATTCCATCTTTACAGTATATTATCTTAACCGGTGTTGGGAGCTAGCCCAAACAAAATGAGCTAATCCTGCAAGTGATACTGATATCACAGAACGGGCTCTACCGATTTCAGTGATACTATTCATTTGTGTTATAGTGCTACGAACGCGGTTGGTTGGTATATACATAAAAACAGCCTATGAAAGTCCATTTCAGGATTGATTCTACAGGCATCTCGCGATCATTCTGGCGGATTGGCGATCGCTTTGTCACCAGTTTGCACATTTTAATCTGGTATTTTTCGAGATAGGTAGGGTAGGTAGGGCTCTCCCTTTGTCGCCTCTCGAGACACTCACGGACAGAGAGGATTCGTATGCACATGTAAATCATCAACCCCTAGCTTCGAAGGCGGGGTCGCTAGCAACTAAGCTACGGGGTCAGTTTGTGACCTGCTCCTCCACGCTGCAGCTGCGCCCGTCCCGGGAGTGGGCGCTGCCCCTCCGCCGCGCACCAGCCCCGGAACTGCGACAGCTGTCCAAGTGCACCGACGTACATAGAGTATTTAGAGGTGCCTTCACAAGCCAATCCAAGAAAGTCACGATAGCCAATCTTTAATCTTGAAAATACTTGAAGTTGTTATAAGTTTAAATCCTAGAAACTTCTAACTCTGCCCTCACTGTACATATTTTAAGTAGCTACTTATCTCTGTTTTAATAATGTTAATGTTGAAAGATACACGAAAACGCATAATAAGTATGAGATTGCGATATCTATATGTACACTGGTGTGCATGAGATAAAGTTAGTAGAAATTATATGCTCTAAAATTGCTGTGTAATAATGTGTAACAACCATATGGAGGTGTAACAACCTTACGCATCATCACGCATTTCCCAAAACAAGGGAAGCCAATGCGACAACTTAGTCCTTTACACAAATACTTCAGCTTAGTTTCAAGCCGGATATTATTTTGTTTAAAGGTGACTGGTGATGAGCCTGTAGTACTAAAGTTTTGGAAAAACTGCGATACTTCTTACTGGGGATCGAACTAGTCTTTGGACTAGGATTCCGATGATCCAACTACTCAGTAATCGAGAATTATTTAATTTACATTTTTTAATTTTACAAAGAATTTGTTTTACTAGATTAAATTCCATATAAAGATATCAGAAAGTATTATTATTCAATAACTTTGCCTCTGTTCGAACTGAACTTTGATGTCTACAAATAGGAGTATGTAGCGGCAATAAAACATCACGTCCGGCTGCGTGTCCGACAAACAACAAAACATTACAGCTATTGTTTCCTTTCCCGGAAGACACAGATCCTCTAAAATTTTTTTGTGGCGTAACGTGGGATCGTAGGCTACTTTTATTTTAGAAACATATTCACATAGATTCCTCCAATACAGTGGTAGACAGAAGTCTAGACGATTAAATCCTTCCGACCCACCTTTCACCGAAGATTTTGGGACAACGTGACAGGTAGCGACGAGCTTATCGTTGTTTTTGCGTAGATTGTTAAAGAAATAAAACAGTTAAAACATGTCAGTTTCCATTTATTATAAAAATATAACTCAATACAACAATTTATTAGTAAATTTCTTAGTTCGGAAAGGACATAGTTTTAATTAGAGTTTCAGCTCAATTTCAATATCGCATCGCATCGTTCGTGACTAGATCCAGGGCTCCCAATTGGACCTGGTGACGCCGAGGACGTGGGGGTCCGTGCAGTGGCGCAGCAGCTCGGATACCTGGCGAGGAACGTGCAAATATCTTAACGTTTTAAATGTTTATATATCATTTAGAATATTAATTATGTCATGGTTAGGAACTAGATATCAGTTACGTAACAAAGTGCTCTGATATATCCTGTTATTCACATCCATTCACATCTTTACGAGTATATTATCTTAACCGGTGTTAGGAGCTAGCTCAAACAAAATGAGCTAATCCTGCAAGTGATACTGATATCACAGAACGGGCTCTACCGATTTCAGTGATACTATTCATTGTGTTATAGTGCTACGAACGCGGTTGGTTTGAGTATATACATAAAAACAGCCTATGAAAGTCCATTTCAGGATTGATTCTACAGGCATCTCGCGATCATTCAGGCGGATTGGCGATCGCTTTGTCACCAGTTTGCACATTTTAATCTGGTATTTTTCGAGATAGGTAGGGTAGGTAGGGCTCTCCCTTTGTCGCCTCTCGAGACACTCACGGACAGAGAGGATTCGTATGCACATGTAAATCATCAACCCCTAGCTTCGAAGGCGGGGTCGCTAGCAACTAAGCTACGGGGTCAGTTTGTGACCTGCTCCTCCACGCTGCAGCTGCGCCGTCCGGGAGTGGGCGCTGCCCCTCCCGCCGCGCACCAGCCCCGGAACTGCGACAGCCGTCCAAGTGCACCGACGTACATAGAGTATTTAGAGGTGCCTTCACAAGCCAATCCAAGAAAGTCACGATAGCCAATCTTTAATCTTGAAAATACTTGAAGTTGTTATAAGTTTAAATCCTAGAAACTTCTAACTCTGCCCTCACTGTACATATTTTAAGTAGCTACTTATCTCTGTTTTAATAATGTTAATGTTGAAAGATACACGAAAACGCATAATAAGTATGAGATTGCGATATCTATATGTACACTGGTGTGCATGTGATAATGTTAGTAAAAATGAGTGTAATTTGCGTATTTGACAGGTCATATTCAATAATAAAATACTAAAAAGTATAAAACATCAAAATCTCAATATATTTAAACAGAAACATACATCTAAAGATGGTAGACCAATCGACAAATGTTGTCATTCAATAAATGACCTTTCATCTAACAAAGTGTAATTGCAATATCTCATGTGACATGTATTTCTTATCATGATCATCGTCATCATAACAGTCTAACAGAAGTCTACTGCTGAACATACGCCTCTCCTAAGGATCGCCACATAGAAAGGTCCTGTGTCATTTGCACCCATCGACTTCCCGTAATGTTCTGCAGGTCGTCGCAGCATCTTGCGGGAGACATTCTAATACAGACAGTTGTATAATCATTGACTAAGAAAAATGTATTAATTAATAATAATACAAAATTAAATAAGTAAAGAATTCATTAATTAATTTAAAGAATTCTTTAGTTAATTTATAATATACTTAATATAATATACTTTATAGAAATATGTATATATATCAACAAAAATCAAATTGCTATATACTCTTTCAAGGTGTGTAAATATTTTTAAGAACTTCAAATGGGAATTTTATATTCTTTTCTCCAATGTATGTACATATACAAGCAAATAAATAAATAAATACGTTAATATGACACCTAGAACTGAGGTGATCGTGCCCGACTAATGACTAGGAAAAGAGTTCATATTGTCTTTCCAACATTATAAAAATATCTTTCGCCTGTTTTATCTCCGCTAGAGATAGACTCTGTGTCGATAGACGAATTTAAATTCTTATTCCAATGAATAAATACACACATACTGTTGTCAAGGGTCAGACAAATCAAAATCAAACTTAGACTTCAATAAATGTTTATTGATCCATACTAACAACATTAATAAAAATATGAAAACAAATGTAGTTTTTTAATTGTATGTTGCGTCTAACATCAAATATGGTTACAGCATCGAATGGCCCCCGGCTAGTTTGTCAATACCACATCCCTTTTAAGCCAATGTTAAAATAATATTTTTACATTAGAAATATTATTGAAAGTACCATTTTTATAAATAGGCCGAATATTAATTTAAATTAAATGTTTCACTATGAATTTATACAATTATCTATTAAAACTTAGTAAACTATAATTGACCGTTTAACTTGAACACTGAACATCTTTCAAAACAACGTCCCTTTTAAAACCAATGTTAAGATAGTATTATTATATAAGAAATCTTATTACAAATACTGTTTTATTTATAAATAGCCTCAGTATATTAAAATTGAGAGAGGCCTATGTCCAGCAGTGGACTACTGCAAGCTGTTATGTGTGTACGTTATATAAGTGTAATGTATAACACGAAAGTAACATTTGCAACTTAATAAAATAAAAAATTCGTTCATGCTGAACATTTCACACATACACACACACACACACACACACACACACACACACACACACACACACACACACACACACACACACACACACACACACACACACACACACACACACACACACACACACACACACACACACACACACACACACACACACACACACACACACACACACACACACACACACACACACACACACACACACACACACACACACACACACACACACACACACACACACACACACACACACACACACACACACACACACACACACACACACACACACACACACACACACACACACACACACACACACACACACACACACACACACACACACACACACACACACACACACACACACACACACACACACACACACACACACACACACACACACACACACACACACACACACACACACACACACACACACACACACACACACACACACACACACACACAATAATAATAATACAAAATTAAATAAGTAAAGAATTCATTAATTAATTTAAATTAAATGTTTCACTATGAATTTATACAATTATCTATTAAAA
This sequence comes from Sericinus montela, assembly GCA_029286605.1. Taxonomy (NCBI): domain Eukaryota; kingdom Metazoa; phylum Arthropoda; class Insecta; order Lepidoptera; family Papilionidae; genus Sericinus; species Sericinus montela. The sequence continues at coordinate 67,328 of JAGSMR010000518.1, forward strand.
CTTAGTAAACTATAATTGACCGTTTAACTTGAACACTGAACATCTTTCAAAACAACGTCCCTTTTAAAACCAATGTTAAGATAGTATTATTATATAAGAAATCTTATTACAAATACTGTTTTTATAAATAGGCCGAATATTAATTTAAATTAAATGTTTCACTATGAATTTATACAATTATCTATTAAAACTTAGTAAACTATAATTGACCGTTTAACTTGGAATCAGAGGAACATATGTTGTCACTATCTATGTGTGGATTTTTTTTATTCTGGCTACCCTGTCAAAGGGGATGGATGAGGAAGAGCGCATGAATATATTTATTCATTTATTATTATTTACTAAACTTCCACTGTTTACTTGAGTTCTTTTACTGATACGCACTTTTTCGTTGATTTTAAAGCATGTGATTTATACCGCAGTGGTCGCGGGGGTTCGAACCTGCTCGTGTCAGTTGAAATTTTAAAATAATTTTTTTCTTTAATTTAATAACATAAAGTTAAGTAGAAATTATATGTCGTAAAATTGCTTATAAAATTGCTGTGTAATAATGCAACAACCATATGGAGGTGAAACAAACATATGGAGGGAAATTAACTGCCATTTTTGAGTGACGAGCTTGATTTTAACGTTTTATTTTATTTAATTGACACTTATTATAAGACATTTATCACATTTTTTAAATAAATAAATAAATAAATAAATAAATAAATAAATAAATAAATAAATAAATAAATAAATAAATAAATAAATAAATAAATAAATAAATAAATAAATAAATAAATAAATAAATAAATAAATAAATAAATAAATAAATAAATAAATAAATAAATAAATAAATAAATAAATAAATAAATAAATAAATAAATAAATAAATAAATAAATAAATAAATAAATAAATAAATAAATAAATAAATAAATAAATAAATAAATAAATAAATAAATAAATAAATAAATAAATAAATAAATAAATAAATAAATAAATAAATAAATAAATAAATAAATAAATAAATAAATAAATAAATAAATAAATAAATAAATAAATAAATAAATAAATAAATAAATAAATAAATAAATAAATAAATAAATAAATAAATAAATAAATAAATAAATAAATAAATAAATAAATAAATAAATAAATAAATAAATAAATAAATAAATAAATAAATAAATAAATAAATAAATAAATAAATAAATAAATAAATAAATAAATAAATAAATAAATAAATAAATAAATAAATAAATAAATAAATAAATAAATAAATAAATAAATAAATAAATAAATAAATAAATAAATAAATAAATAAATAAATAAATAAATAAATAAATAAATAAATAAATAAATAAATAAATAAATAAATAAATAAATAAATAAATAAATAAATAAATAAATAAATAAATAAATAAATAAATAAATAAATAAATAAATAAATAAATAAATAAATAAATAAATAAATAAATAAATAAATAAATAAATAAATAAATAAATAAATAAATAAATAAATAAATAAATAAATAAATAAATAAATAAATAAATAAATAAATAAATAAATAAATAAATAAATAAATAAATAAATAAATAAATAAATAAATAAATAAATAAATAAATAAATAAATAAATAAATAAATAAATAAATAAATAAATAAATAAATAAATAAATAAATAAATAAATAAATAAATAAATAAATAAATAAATAAATAAATAAATAAATAAATAAATAAATAAATAAATAAATAAATAAATAAATAAATAAATAAATAAATAAATAAATAAATAAATAAATAAATAAATAAATAAATAAATAAATAAATAAATAAATAAATAAATAAATAAATAAATAAATAAATAAATAAATAAATAAATAAATAAATAAATAAATAAATAAATAAATAAATAAATAAATAAATAAATAAATAAATAAATAAATAAATAAATAAATAAATAAATAAATAAATAAATAAATAAATAAATAAATAAATAAATAAATAAATAAATAAATAAATAAATAAATAAATAAATAAATAAATAAATAAATAAATAAATAAATAAATAAATAAATAAATAAATAAATAAATAAATAAATAAATAAATAAATAAATAAATAAATAAATAAATAAATAAATAAATAAATAAATAAATCAGAAAGTATTATTATTCAATAACTTTGCCTCTGTTCGAACTGAACTTTGATGTCTACAAATGGGAGTACGTAGCGCAATAAAACATCACGTCCGGCTGCGTGTCCGACAAACAACAAAACATTACAGCTATTGACACTTTCCGAGAATTTAGATCCTTTAAAGGATAACAAGAATACACTTACTTTATAGACTTAGAAACATGAACAATAACTTTTATTTTATTTATCTTCACGCGGCATCTTGTCGTGCGTGAAGATAAAAGATGCGTGTTATGTACCACCACCTTTTCTTCCCGTGGGTGTCGTAAGGGGCGACTAAGGAAAAGCTTAGAAATGTCATCCTTCTTCTTCTTTACAGCCTATAAAGACAAGTGCTGTAACAGCCATCTGTCAAAGATTACCTTCAAAATCACATTGTCAATCGATAAATGGCGGGACGAACGCCTGAACATACCAGGCTAAAACAAATCAAAATCAAACTTAGACTTCAATAAATGTTTATTGATCCACACTAACAACATTAATTAAAATATGAAAACAAATGTAGTTTTTAATTGTATGTTGCGTCTAACATCAAACATGGTTGCAGCATCGAATGCCCCTGGCTAGTTTGTCAATACAACATCCCTTTTAAAACCAATGTTAAAATAATATTTAATTATCCTTAATTTTCCTGATTCACTTTATCTACTTTTTGCTTTTATTTGAAGCTTTTAATATTTTACACTTTAGTATAGTACATTTAGGCTTTGTAGAGCTATATTATTGCGAATCTAACGCAACCCCATTGAACTTAGTAAACTTTAATTGACCGTTTAACTTGAACACTGAACATCATCAAACATCTATCAAAACAACGTCCCTTTTAAAACCAATGTTAAAATAATATTTAATTATCCTTAATTTTCCTGATTCACTTTATCTACTTTTTGCTTTTATTTGAAGCTTTTAATATTTTACACTTTAGTATAGTACATTTAGGCTTTGTAGAGCTATATTATTGCGAATCTAACGCAACCCCATTGAACTTAGTAAACTTTAATTGACCGTTTAACTTGAACACTGAACATCATCAAACATCTATCAAAACAACGTCCCTTTTAAAACCAATGTTAAAATAATATTTAATTATCCTTAATTTTCCTGATTCACTTTATCTACTTTTTGCTTTTATTTGAAGCTTTTAATATTTTACACTTTAGTATAGTACATTTAGGCTTTGTAGAGCTATATTATTGCGAATCTAACGCAACCCCATTGAACTTAGTAAACTTTAATTGACCGTTTAACTTGAACACTGAACATCATCAAACATCTATCAAAACAACGTCCCTTTTAAAACCAATGTTAAAATAATATTTAATTATCCTTAATTTTCCTGATTCACTTTATCTACTTTTTGCTTTTATTTGAAGCTTTTAATATTTTACACTTTAGTATAGTACATTTAGGCTTTGTAGAGCTATATTATTGCGAATCTAACGCAACCCCATTGAACTTAGTAAACTTTAATTGACCGTTTAACTTGAACACTGAACATCATCAAACATCTATCAAAACAACGTCCCTTTTAAAACCAATGTTAAAATAATATTTAATTATCCTTAATTTTCCTGATTCACTTTATCTACTTTTTGCTTTTATTTGAAGCTTTTAATATTTTACACTTTAGTATAGTACATTTAGGCTTTGTAGAGCTATATTATTGCGAATCTAACGCAACCCCATTGAACTTAGTAAACTTTAATTGACCGTTTAACTTGAACACTGAACATCATCAAACATCTATCAAAACAACGTCCCTTTTAAAACCAATGTTAAAATAATATTTAATTATCCTTAATTTTCCTGATTCACTTTATCTACTTTTTGCTTTTATTTGAAGCTTTTAATATTTTACACTTTAGTATAGTACATTTAGGCTTTGTAGAGCTATATTATTGCGAATCTAACGCAACCCCATTGAACTTAGTAAACTTTAATTGACCGTTTAACTTGAACACTGAACATCATCAAACATCTATCAAAACAACGTCCCTTTTAAAACCAATGTTAAAATAATATTTAATTATCCTTAATTTTCCTGATTCACTTTATCTACTTTTTGCTTTTATTTGAAGCTTTTAATATTTTACACTTTAGTATAGTACATTTAGGCTTTGTAGAGCTATATTATTGCGAATCTAACGCAACCCCATTGAACTTAGTAAACTTTAATTGACCGTTTAACTTGAACACTGAACATCATCAAACATCTATCAAAACAACGTCCCTTTTAAAACCAATGTTAAAATAATATTTAATTATCCTTAATTTTCCTGATTCACTTTATCTACTTTTTGCTTTTATTTGAAGCTTTTAATATTTTACACTTTAGTATAGTACATTTAGGCTTTGTAGAGCTATATTATTGCGAATCTAACGCAACCCCATTGAACTTAGTAAACTTTAATTGACCGTTTAACTTGAACACTGAACATCATCAAACATCTATCAAAACAACGTCCCTTTTAAAACCAATGTTAAAATAATATTTAATTATCCTTAATTTTCCTGATTCACTTTATCTACTTTTTGCTTTTATTTGAAGCTTTTAATATTTTACACTTTAGTATAGTACATTTAGGCTTTGTAGAGCTATATTATTGCGAATCTAACGCAACCCCATTGAACTTAGTAAACTTTAATTGACCGTTTAACTTGAACACTGAACATCATCAAACATCTATCAAACAACGTCCTTTTAAAACCAATGTTAAGATAGTATTATTATATAAGAAATCTTATTACAAATACTATTTTTATAGATAGCCTCAGTATATTAAATTAAATAAGTAAAGAATTCATTAATTAATTTAAAGAATTCATTAATTAATTTAAAGAATTCATTAATTAATTTAAAGAATTCATTAATTAATTTAAAGAATTCATTAATTAATTTAAAGAATTCATTAATTAATTTAAAGAATTCATTAATTAATTTAAAGAATTCATTAATTAATTTTCCCTTAGTCTATATGCCCCAAGGAATAATATCATCATAGATGCCCCAAGGAATAATACCCGTCCTAAGTACAAATGTTAGGTTAGGGTTGCGAGGTGTCTGGTAGTGCGATCGCCAATCTGCCTGCCAAGCGTGGCGATTACGGCACGCGAGAGGCCTATGTCCAGCAGTGGACTACTGCAAGCTGTTATGTGTGTACTTTATATAAGTGTAATGTATAAGTCGAAGGTAACATAAGCTTTTGTCGGTGCAGCATCTAAGTAAGTAAGCTTAGTTGTGTAACAGCCTTCGACTAAATGCTGCCCCCTGCGGCTCTTCTCGCGGTTTTGTAGTTAACGCGAAACCCTAATTATTGTTTCTAAAATAATGCTAGCCTTAGTTACACCTTACAACATCAGCTACCGCCAGTAAAAGTCCCGTCAAAATCGGTCCAGACGTTTCAGATGTCTGTCCGTTTGTTCCGGCTAGTCTCTGAGACGGCTAGACCGATTTCATCGGGATATACACTGGCAGAAAGGTGATTTTTTGTGGCGTAACGTGGGCTAGTAGGCGATTTTTTATTTTAGAAACATATTCACATATATTCCTCCAATACAGAGGCAGACAGAAGTCTAGACGATTAAATCCTTCCGACCCCTTTCACGGAAGATTTTGGGACAACGTGACAGGTAGCGGCGAGCTTATCGTCGTTTTGCATAGATTGTTAAAGAAATAAAACAGTTAAAACATGTCAGTTTCCATTGATTATAAAATATAACACAATACAACAAATTATTAGTAAATTTCTTAGTTCGGAAAGGACATAGTTTTAATTAGAGTTTCAGCTCAATTTCAATATTGCATCGCATCGTTTGTGACTAGGTCCAGGGCTCCCAATTGGACCTGGTGACGCCGAGACGTGGGGGTCCGTGCAGTGGCACAGCAGCTCGGATACCTGGCGAGGAACGTGCAACTATCTTAACGTTTTAAAGTTTTTTTTGTTTTTGTACTTTGTTTATATATCAATTAGAATATTAATTATGTCATGGTTAGGAACTAGATATCAGTTACGTTATAAAGTGCTCTGATATATCCCGTTAAAGATGTTACGAGTATATTATCTTAACCGGTGTTAGGAGCTAGCCCACACAAAATGAGCTAATCCTGCAAGTGATACTGATATCACAGAACGGGCTGTACCGATTTCAGTGATACTATTCATTTTGTTATAGTGCTACGAACGCGGTTAGTTTGAGTATATACATAAAACAGTCTATGAAAGTCCATTTCAGGTTTGATTCTACAGGCTTCTCGCGATCATTCAGGCGGATTGGCGATCGCTTTGTCACCAGTTTGCTTATTTTAATCTGGTATTTTCGAGATAGGTAGGGTTGGTAGGGCCATCCCTCTGTCGCCTCTCGAGACACTCACGGACAGAGAGGATTCGTATGCACATGTAAATCATCAACCCCTAGCTTCGAAGGCGGGGTTGCTAGGAACTAAGCTACGGGGTCAGTTTGTGACCTGCGACAGCTGTCCAAGTGCACCGACGTACATAGAGTATTTAGAGATGCCTTCACAAGCCAATCCAAGAAAGTCACGATAGCCAATCTTTAATCTTAAAACCACTTGAAGTTGTTATAAGTTTAAATCCTACAAACTTCTAACTCTGCCCTCACTGTAAATATTATAAGTGGCTACTTATCTCTGTTTAAATAATGTTAATGTTGAAAGATACACGAAAACGCATAATAAGTATGAGAACGCGATATCTACACTGGTGTGCATGAGATAAAGTTAGTAAAAATTAGTGTAATTTGCGTGTATGACAGGTCATATTCAATACTAAAATACTAAAAAGTATGAAACATCAAAATCTCAATATATTTAAACAGAAACATACATCTAGAGATGGTAGACCAATCGATAAATGTTGTCATTCAATAAACTTTTTGTTGCCTTTCAACTAACAAAGTGTAATTGCAATATCTCATGTGACATATACTTCTTATCGTGATCATCGTCATCATAACAGTCTAACAGAAGTCTACTGCTGAACATACGCCTCTCCTAAGGATCGCCACATAGAAAGGTCCTGTGTCATTTGCACCCATCGACTTCCCGCAATGTTCTGCAGGTCGTCGCAGCATCTTGCGGGAGACAGTCTAATACAGACAGTTGTATAATCATTGACTAAGAAAAATATTTTAATTAATAATAATACAAAATTAAATAAGTAAAGAATTCATTAATTAATTTAAAGAATTCATTAGTTAATTCATAATATACTTAATATAATATAATTTATAGAAATATGTTTATATATCAACAAAAATCAAATTGCTATACTCTTTCAAGGTGTGTAAATATTTTTAAGAACTTCAAATGGGAATTTTATTTTCTTTTCTCCAATGTATGTATATATACAAGCAAATAAATACATTAATATGACACCTAGGACTGAGGTGATCGTGCCCGACTAATGTCTAGGAAAAGAGTTAATATTGTATTTCCAACATTATAAAAATTTCTTTCGCCTGTTTTATCTCCGCTAGAGATAGACTCTGTGTCGATAGACGAATTTAAATTCTTATTCCAATGAATAAATACACACATACTGTTGTCAAGGGTAAGACAAATCAAAATCAAACTTAGACTTCAATAAATGTTTATTGATCCACACTAACAACATTAATTAAAATATGAAAACAAATGTAGTTTTTTTAATTGTATGTTGCGTCTAACATCAAACATGGTTGCAGCATCGAATGCCCCCCTGGCTAGTTTGTCAATACAACATCCCTTTTAAACCAATGTTAAAATAATATTTAATTATCCTTAATTTTCCTGATTCACTTTATCTACTTTTGCTTTTATTTGAAGCTTTTAATATTTTACACTTTAGTATAGTACATTTAGGCTTTGTAGAGCTATATTATTGCGAATCTAACGCAACCCCATTGAACTTAGTAAACTTTAATTGACCGTTTAACTTGAACACTGAACATCATCAAACATCTATCAAAACAACGTCCCTTTTAAACCAATGTTAAGATAGTATTATTATATAAGAAATCTTATTACAAATACTATTTTTATAGATAGCCTCAGTATATTAAAATTAAATATTAAAAACAATGGATTTATAATTATCCTTAAAACTATGTGAACATTAATTAACGCAATAGCTATGAACACTGAAAAATTAGTCAAAACAATATCTCCTTTTAGGCTTATGTTAAAATACCATTGGACACATTGCCATAAATGGCCTTAGTCACATTTGGATTGAATAATTAACTATGAATTTGTAATTATATCTTAAGGCTCTCTAAACATTAATTAACCCAAGAATACATACGTAGAAACATACATTGATATGTTGAAAATCACATACATTGCTCCGATGTCTCATGCGTAAGTAGCAAACTCACTTGTGTTATGGAATCAGAAACAACGAATGGGCCACAAATACCCAGTCCCGAGACATGTAGAAAAGTAGATTTACTCTTTAAGATTTTCCCCTTAGTCTATATGCCCCAAGGAATAATATCATCATAGATGCCCCAAGGAATAATACCCGTCCTAAGTACAAATGTTAGGTTAGGTTGCGAGGTGTCTGGTAGTGCGATCGCCAATCTGCCTGCCAAGCGTGGCGATTACGGCACGCGAGAGGCCTATGTCCAGCAGTGGACTACTGCAAGCTGTTATGTGTGTACTTTATATAAGTGTAATGTATAAGTCGAAGGTAACATAAGCTTTTGTCGGTGCAGCATCTAAGTAAGTAAGCTTAGTTGTGTAACAGCCTTCGACTAAATGCTGCCCCCTGCGGCTCTTCTCGCGGTTTTGTAGTTAACGCGAAACCCTAATTATTGTTTCTAAAATAATGCTAGCCTTAGTTACACCTTACAACATCAGCTACCGCCAGTAAAGTCCCGTCAAAATCGGTCCAGACGTTTCAGATGTCTGTCCGTTTGTTCCGGCTAGTCTCTGAGACGGCTAGACCGATTTCATCGGGATATACACTGGCAGAAAGGTGATTTTTGTGGCGTAACGTGGGCTAGTAGGCGATTTTTATTTGAAGCTTTTAATATTTTACACTTTAGTATAGTACATTTAGGCTTTGTAGAGCTATATTATTGCGAATCTAACGCAACCCCATTGAACTTAGTAAACTTTAATTGACCGTTTAACTTGAACACTGAACATCATCAAACATCTATCAAAACAACGTCCCTTTTAAACCAATGTTAAGATAGTATTATTATATAAGAAATCTTATTACAAATACTATTTTTATAGATAGCCTCAGTATATTAAAATTAAATATTAAAAACAATGGATTTATAATTATCCCTTAAAACTATGTGAACATTAATTAACGCAATAGCTATGAACACTGAAAATTAGTCAAAACAATATCTCCTTTTAGGCTTATGTTAAAATACCATTGGACACATTGCCATAAATGGCCTTAGTCACATTTGGATTGAATAATTAACTATGAATTTGTAATTATATCTTAAGGCTCTCTAAACATTAATTAACCCAAGAATACATACGTAGAAACATACATTGATATGTTGAAAATCACATACATTGCTCCGATGTCTCATGCGTAAGTAGCAAACTCACTTGTGTTATGGAATCAGAAACAACGAATGGGCCACAAATACCCAGTCCCGAGACATGTAGAAAAGTAGATTTACTCTTTAAGATTTTCCCCTTAGTCTATATGCCCCAAGGAATAATATCATCATAGATGCCCCAAGGAATAATACCCGTCCTAAGTACAAATGTTAGGTTAGGTTGCGAGGTGTCTGGTAGTGCGATCGCCAATCTGCCTGCCAAGCGTGGCGATTACGGCACGCGAGAGGCCTATGTCCAGCAGTGGACTACTGCAAGCTGTTATGTGTGTACTTTATATAAGTGTAATGTATAAGTCGAAGGTAACATAAGCTTTTGTCGGTGCAGCATCTAAGTAAGTAAGCTTAGTTGTGTAACAGCCTTCGACTAAATGCTGCCCCCTGCGGCTCTTCTCGCGGTTTTGTAGTTAACGCGAAACCCTAATTATTGTTTCTAAAATAATGCTAGCCTTAGTTACACCTTACAACATCAGCTACCGCCAGTAAAGTCCCGTCAAAATCGGTCCAGACGTTTCAGATGTCTGTCCGTTTGTTCCGGCTAGTCTCTGAGACGGCTAGACCGATTTCATCGGGATATACACTGGCAGAAAGGTGATTTTTTGTGGCGTAACGTGGGCTAGTAGGCGATTTTTTATTTTAGAAACATATTCACATATATTCCTCCAATACAGAGGCAGACAGAAGTCTAGACGATTAAATCCTTCCGACCCCCTTTCACGGAAGATTTTGGGACAACGTGACAGGTAGCGGCGAGCTTATCGTCGTTTTTGCATAGATTGTTAAAGAAATAAAACAGTTAAAACATGTCAGTTTCCATTTATTATAAAAATATAACACAATACAAGAAATTATTAGTAAATTTCTTAGTTCGGAAAGGACATAGTTTTAATTAGAGTTTCAGCTCAATTTCAATATTGCATCGCATCGTTTGTGACTAGGTCCAGGGCTCCCAATTGGACCTGGTGACGCCGAGGACGTGGGGGTCCGTGCAGTGGCACAGCAGCTCGGATACCTGGCGAGGAACGTGCAACTATCTTAACGTTTTAAAGTTTTTTTTTGTTTTTGTACTTTGTTTATATATCAATTAGAATATTAATTATGTCATGGTTAGGAACTAGATATCAGTTACGTTATAAAGTGCTCTGATATATCCCGTTAAAGATGTTACGAGTATATTATCTTAACCGGTGTTAGGAGCTAGCCCACACAAAATGAGCTAATCCTGCAAGTGATACTGATATCACAGAACGGGCTGTACCGATTTCAGTGATACTATTCATTTTGTTATAGTGCTACGAACGCGGTTAGTTTGAGTATATACATAAAAACAGTCTATGAAAGTCCATTTCAGGTTTGATTCTACAGGCTTCTCGCGATCATTCAGGCGGATTGGCGATCGCTTTGTCACCAGTTTGCTTATTTTAATCTGGTATTTTTCGAGATAGGTAGGGTTGGTAGGGCCATCCCTCTGTCGCCTCTCGAGACACTCACGGACAGAGAGGATTCGTATGCACATGTAAATCATCAACCCCTAGCTTCGAAGGCGGGGTTGCTAGGAACTAAGCTACGGGGTCAGTTTGTGACCTGCGACAGCTGTCCAAGTGCACCGACGTACATAGAGTATTTAGAGATGCCTTCACAAGCCAATCCAAGAAAGTCACGATAGCCAATCTTTAATCTTAAAACCACTTGAAGTTGTTATAAGTTTAAATCCTACAAACTTCTAACTCTGCCCTCACTGTAAATATTATAAGTGGCTACTTATCTCTGTTTAAATAATGTTAATGTTGAAAGATACACGAAAACGCATAATAAGTATGAGAACGCGATATCTACACTGGTGTGCATGAGATAAAGTTAGTAAAAATTAGTGTAATTTGCGTGTATGACAGGTCATATTCAATACTAAAATACTAAAAAGTATGAAACATCAAAATCTCAATATATTTAAACAGAAACATACATCTAGAGATGGTAGACCAATCGATAAATGTTGTCATTCAATAAACTTTTTGTTGCCTTTCAACTAACAAAGTGTAATTGCAATATCTCATGTGACATATACTTCTTATCGTGATCATCGTCATCATAACAGTCTAACAGAAGTCTACTGCTGAACATACGCCTCTCCTAAGGATCGCCACATAGAAAGGTCCTGTGTCATTTGCACCCATCGACTTCCCGCAATGTTCTGCAGGTCGTCGCAGCATCTTGCGGGAGACAGTCTAATACAGACAGTTGTATAATCATTGACTAAGAAAAATATTTTAATTAATAATAATACAAAATTAAATAAGTAAAGAATTCATTAATTAATTTAAAGAATTCATTAATTAATTTAAAGAATTCATTAGTTAATTCATAATATACTTAATATAATATAATTTATAGAAATATGTTTATATATCAACAAAAATCAAATTGCTATACTCTTTCAAGGTGTGTAAATATTTTTAAGAACTTCAAATGGGAATTTTATTTTCTTTTCTCCAATGTATGTATATATACAAGCAAATAAATACATTAATATGACACCTAGGACTGAGGTGATCGTGCCCGACTAATGTCTAGGAAAAGAGTTAATATTGTATTTCCAACATTATAAAATTTCTTTCGCCTGTTTTATCTCCGCTAGAGATAGACTCTGTGTCGATAGACGAATTTAAATTCTTATTCCAATGAATAAATACACACATACTGTTGTCAAGGGTAAGACAAATCAAAATCAAACTTAGACTTCAATAAATGTTTATTGATCCACACTAACAACATTAATTAACCCAAGAATACATACGTAGAAACATACATTGATATGTTGAAAATCACATACATTGCTCCGATGTCTCATGCGTAAGTAGCAAACTCACTTGTGTTATGGAATCAGAAACAACGAATGGGCCACAAATACCCAGTCCCGAGACATGTAGAAAAGTAGATTTACTCTTTAAGATTTTCCCTTAGTCTATATGCCCCAAGGAATAATATCATCATAGATGCCCCAAGGAATAATATCATCATAGATGCCCCAAGGAATAATATCATCATAGATGCCCCAAGGAATAATACCCGTCCTAAGTACAAATGTTAGGTTAGGTTGCGAGGTGTCTGGTAGTGCGATCGCCAATCTGCCTGCCAAGCGTGGCGATTACGGCACGCGAGAGGCCTATGTCCAGCAGTGGACTACTGCAAGCTGTTATGTGTGTACTTTATATAAGTGTAATGTATAAGTCGAAGGTAACATAAGCTTTTGTCGGTGCAGCATCTAAGTAAGTAAGCTTAGTTGTGTAACAGCCTTCGACTAAATGCTGCCCCTGCGGCTCTTCTCGCGGTTTTGTAGTTAACGCGAAACCCTAATTATTGTTTCTAAAATAATGCTAGCCTTAGTTACACCTTACAACATCAGCTACCGCCAGTAAAGTCCCGTCAAAATCGGTCCAGACGTTTCAGATGTCTGTCCGTTTGTTCCGGCTAGTCTCTGAGACGGCTAGACTGATTTCATCGGGATATACACTGGCAGAAAGGTGATTTTTGTGGCGTAACGTGGGCTAGTAGGCGATTTTTATTTTAGAAACATATTCACATATATTCCTCCAATACAGAGGCAGACAGAAGTCTAGACGATTAAATCCTTCCGACCCCTTTCACGGAAGATTTTGGGACAACGTGACAGGTAGCGGCGAGCTTATCGTCGTTTTGCATAGATTGTTAAAGAAATAAAACAGTTAAAACATGTCAGTTTCCATTGATTATAAAATATAACACAATACAACAAATTATTAGTAAATTTCTTAGTTCGGAAAGGACATAGTTTTAATTAGAGTTTCAGCTCAATTTCAATATTGCATCGCATCGTTTGTGACTAGGTCCAGGGCTCCCAATTGGACCTGGTGACGCCGAGGACGTGGGGTCCGTGCAGTGGCACAGCAGCTCGGATACCTGGCGAGGAACGTGCAACTATCTTAACGTTTTAAAGTTTTTTTGTTTTTGTACTTTGTTTATATATCAACAAAAATCAAATTGCTATACTCTTTCAAGGTGTGTAAATATTTTTAAGAACTTCAAATGGGAATTTCATTTTCTTTTCTCCAATGTATGTATATATACAAGCAAATAAATACATTAATATGACACCTAGGACTGAGGTGATCGTGCCCGACTAATGTCTAGGAAAAGAGTTAATATTGTATTTCCAACATTATAAAATTTCTTTCGCCTGTTTTATCTCCGCTAGAGATAGACTCTGTGTCGATAGACGAATTTAAATTCTTATTCCAATGAATAAATACACACATACTGTTGTCAAGGGTAAGACAAATCAAAATCAAACTTAGACTTCAATAAATGTTTATTGATCCACACTAACAACATTAATTAACCCAAGAATACATACGTAGAAACATACATTGATATGTTGAAAATCACATACATTGCTCCGATGTCTCATGCGTAAGTAGCAAACTCACTTGTGTTATGGAATCAGAAACAACGAATGGGCCACAAATACCCAGTCCCGAGACATGTAGAAAAGTAGATTTACTCTTTAAGATTTTCCCTTAGTCTATATGCCCCAAGGAATAATATCATCATAGATGCCCCAAGGAATAATATCATCATAGATGCCCCAAGGAATAATATCATCATAGATGCCCCAAGGAATAATATCATCATAGATGCCCCAAGGAATAATATCATCATAGATGCCCCAAGGAATAATATCATCATAGATGCCCCAAGGAATAATATCATCATAGATGCCCCAAGGAATAATACCCGTCCTAAGTACAAATGTTAGGTTAGGTTGCGAGGTGTCTGGTAGTGCGATCGCCAATCTGCCTGCCAAGCGTGGCGATTACGGCACGCGAGAGGCCTATGTCCAGCAGTGGACTACTGCAAGCTGTTATGTGTGTACTTTATATAAGTGTAATGTATAAGTCGAAGGTAACATAAGCTTTTGTCGGTGCAGCATCTAAGTAAGTAAGCTTAGTTGTGTAACAGCCTTCGACTAAATGCTGCCCCTGCGGCTCTTCTCGCGGTTTTGTAGTTAACGCGAAACCCTAATTATTGTTTCTAAAATAATGTTAATGTTGAAAGATACACGAAAACGCATAATAAGTATGAGAACGCGATATCTACACTGGTGTGCATGAGATAAAGTTAGTAAAAATTAGTGTAATTTGCGTGTATGACAGGTCATATTCAATACTAAAATACTAAAAAGTATGAAACATCAAAATCTCAATATATTTAAACAGAAACATACATCTAGAGATGGTAGACCAATCGATAAATGTTGTCATTCAATAAACTTTTTGTTGCCTTTCAACTAACAAAGTGTAATTGCAATATCTCATGTGACATATACTTCTTATCGTGATCATCGTCATCATAACAGTCTAACAGAAGTCTACTGCTGAACATACGCCTCTCCTAAGGATCGCCACATAGAAAGGTCCTGTGTCATTTGCACCCATCGACTTCCCGCAATGTTCTGCAGGTCGTCGCAGCATCTTGCGGGAGACAGTCTAATACAGACAGTTGTATAATCATTGACTAAGAAAAATATTTTAATTAATAATAATACAAAATTAAATATTAAAAACAATGGATTTATAATTATCCCTTAAAACTATGTGAACATTAATTAACGCAATAGCTATGAACACTGAAAAATTAGTCAAAACAATATCTCCTTTTAGGCTTATGTTAAAATACCATTGGACACATTGCCATAAATGGCCTTAGTCACATTTGGATTGAATAATTAACTATGAATTTGTAATTATATCTTAAGGCTCTCTAAACATTAATTAACCCAAGAATACATACGTAGAAACATACATTGATATGTTGAAAATCACATACATTGCTCCGATGTCTCATGCGTAAGTAGCAAACTCACTTGTGTTATGGAATCAGAAACAACGAATGGGCCACAAATACCCAGTCCCGAGACATGTAGAAAAGTAGATTTACTCTTTAAGATTTTCCCTTAGTCTATATGCCCCAAGGAATAATATCATCATAGATGCCCCAAGGAATAATACCCGTCCTAAGTACAAATGTTAGGTTAGGTTGCGAGGTGTCTGGTAGTGCGATCGCCAATCTGCCTGCCAAGCGTGGCGATTACGGCACGCGAGAGGCCTATGTCCAGCAGTGGACTACTGCAAGCTGTTATGTGTGTACTTTATATAAGTGTAATGTATAAGTCGAAGGTAACATAAGCTTTTGTCGGTGCAGCATCTAAGTAAGTAAGCTTAGTTGTGTAACAGCCTTCGACTAAATGCTGCCCCCTGCGGCTCTTCTCGCGGTTTTGTAGTTAACGCGAAACCCTAATTATTGTTTCTAAAATAATGCTAGCCTTAGTTACACCTTACAACATCAGCTACCGCCAGTAAAGTCCCGTCAAAATCGGTCCAGACGTTTCAGATGTCTGTCCGTTTGTTCCGGCTAGTCTCTGAGACGGCTAGACCGATTTCATCGGGATATACACTGGCAGAAAGGTGATTTTTTGTGGCGTAACGTGGGCTAGTAGGCGATTTTTTATTTTAGAAACATATTCACATATATTCCTCCAATACAGAGGCAGACAGAAGTCTAGACGATTAAATCCTTCCGACCCCTTTCACGGAAGATTTTGGGACAACGTGACAGGTAGCGGCGAGCTTATCGTCGTTTTTGCATAGATTGTTAAAGAAATAAAACAGTTAAAACATGTCAGTTTCCATTGATTATAAAAATATAACACAATACAACAAATTATTAGTAAATTTCTTAGTTCGGAAAGGACATAGTTTTAATTAGAGTTTCAGCTCAATTTCAATATTGCATCGCATCGTTTGTGACTAGGTCCAGGGCTCCCAATTGGACCTGGTGACGCCGAGGACGTGGGGTCCGTGCAGTGGCACAGCAGCTCGGATACCTGGCGAGGAACGTGCAACTATCTTAACGTTTTAAAGTTTTTTTGTTTTGTACTTTGTTTATATATCAATTAGAATATTAATTATGTCATGGTTAGGAACTAGATATCAGTTACGTTATAAAGTGCTCTGATATATCCCGTTAAAGATGTTACGAGTATATTATCTTAACCGGTGTTAGGAGCTAGCCCACACAAAATGAGCTAATCCTGCAAGTGATACTGATATCACAGAACGGGCTGTACCGATTTCAGTGATACTATTCATTTTGTTATAGTGCTACGAACGCGGTTAGTTTGAGTATATACATAAAAACAGTCTATGAAAGTCCATTTCAGGTTTGATTCTACAGGCTTCTCGCGATCATTCAGGCGGATTGGCGATCGCTTTGTCACCAGTTTGCTTATTTTAATCTGGTATTTTTCGAGATAGGTAGGGTTGGTAGGGCCATCCCTCTGTCGCCTCTCGAGACACTCACGGACAGAGAGGATTCGTATGCACATGTAAATCATCAACCCCTAGCTTCGAAGGCGGGGTTGCTAGGAACTAAGCTACGGGGTCAGTTTGTGACCTGCGACAGCTGTCCAAGTGCACCGACGTACATAGAGTATTTAGAGATGCCTTCACAAGCCAATCCAAGAAAGTCACGATAGCCAATCTTTAATCTTAAAACCACTTGAAGTTGTTATAAGTTTAAATCCTACAAACTTCTAACTCTGCCCTCACTGTAAATATTATAAGTGGCTACTTATCTCTGTTTAAATAATGTTAATGTTGAAAGATACACGAAAACGCATAATAAGTATGAGAACGCGATATCTACACTGGTGTGCATGAGATAAAGTTAGTAAAAATTAGTGTAATTTGCGTGTATGACAGGTCATATTCAATACTAAAATACTAAAAAGTATGAAACATCAAAATCTCAATATATTTAAACAGAAACATACATCTAGAGATGGTAGACCAATCGATAAATGTTGTCATTCAATAAACTTTTTGTTGCCTTTCAACTAACAAAGTGTAATTGCAATATCTCATGTGACATATACTTCTTATCGTGATCATCGTCATCATAACAGTCTAACAGAAGTCTACTGCTGAACATACGCCTCTCCTAAGGATCGCCACATAGAAAGGTCCTGTGTCATTTGCACCCATCGACTTCCCGCAATGTTCTGCAGGTCGTCGCAGCATCTTGCGGGAGACAGTCTAATACAGACAGTTGTATAATCATTGACTAAGAAAAATATATTAATTAATAATAATACAAAATTAAATAAGTAAAGAATTCATTAATTAATTTAAAGAATTCATTAGTTAATTCATAATATACTTAATATAATATAATTTATAGAAATATGTTTATATATCAACAAAAATCAAATTGCTATACTCTTTCAAGGTGTGTAAATATTTTTAAGAACTTCAAATGGGAATTTTATTTTCTTTTCTCCAATGTATGTATATATACAAGCAAATAAATACATTAATATGACACCTAGGACTGAGGTGATCGTGCCCGACTAATGTCTAGGAAAAGAGTTAATATTGTATTTCCAACATTATAAAAATTTCTTTCGCCTGTTTTATCTCCGCTAGAGATAGACTCTGTGTCGATAGACGAATTTAAATTCTTATTCAATGAATAAATACACACATACTGTTGTCAAGGGTAAGACAAATCAAAATCAAACTTAGACTTCAATAAATGTTTATTGATCCACACTAACAACATTAATTAAAATATGAAAACAAATGTAGTTTTTAATTGTATGTTGCGTCTAACATCAAACATGGTTGCAGCATCGAATGCCCCTGGCTAGTTTGTCAATACAACATCCCTTTTAAAACCAATGTTAAGATAGTATTATTATATAAGAAATCTTATTACAAATACTATTTTTATAGATAGCCTCAGTATATTAAAATTAAATATTAAAAACAATGGATTTATAATTATCCTTAATTTTCCTGATTCACTTTATCTACTTTTGCTTTTATTTGAAGCTTTTAATATTTTACACTTTAGTATAGTACATTTAGGCTTTGTAGAGCTATATTATTGCGAATCTAACGCAACCCCATTGAACTTAGTAAACTTTAATTGACCGTTTAACTTGAACACTGAACATCATCAAACATCTATCAAAACAACGTCCCTTTTAAAACCAATGTTAAGATAGTATTATTATATAAGAAATCTTATTACAAATACTATTTTTATAGATAGCCTCAGTATATTAAAATTAAATATTAAAAACAATGGATTTATAATTATCCCTTAAAACTATGTGAACATTAATTAACGCAATAGCTATGAACACTGAAAAATTAGTCAAAACAATATCTCCTTTTAGGCTTATGTTAAAATACCATTGGACACATTGCCATAAATGGCCTTAGTCACATTTGGATTGAATAATTAACTATGAATTTGTAATTATATCTTAAGGCTCTCTAAACATTAATTAACCCAAGAATACATACGTAGAAACATACATTGATATGTTGAAAATCACATACATTGCTCCGATGTCTCATGCGTAAGTAGCAAACTCACTTGTGTTATGGAATCAGAAACAACGAATGGGCCACAAATACCCAGTCCCGAGACATGTAGAAAAAGTAGATTTACTCTTTAAGATTTTCCCTTAGTCTATATGCCCCAAGGAATAATATCATCATAGATGCCCCAAGGAATAATACCCGTCCTAAGTACAAATGTTAGGTTAGGTTGCGAGGTGTCTGGTAGTGCGATCGCCAATCTGCCTGCCAAGCGTGGCGATTACGGCACGCGAGAGGCCTATGTCCAGCAGTGGACTACTGCAAGCTGTTATGTGTGTACTTTATATAAGTGTAATGTATAAGTCGAAGGTAACATAAGCTTTTGTCGGTGCAGCATCTAAGTAAGTAAGCTTAGTTGTGTAACAGCCTTCGACTAAATGCTGCCCCCTGCGGCTCTTCTCGCGGTTTTGTAGTTAACGCGAAACCCTAATTATTGTTTCTAAAATAATGCTAGCCTTAGTTACACCTTACAACATCAGCTACCGCCAGTAAAAGTCCCGTCAAAATCGGTCCAGACGTTTCAGATGTCTGTCCGTTTGTTCCGGCTAGTCTCTGAGACGGCTAGACCGATTTCATCGGGATATACACTGGCAGAAAGGTGATTTTTTGTGGCGTAACGTGGGCTAGTAGGCGATTTTTTATTTTAGAAACATATTCACATATATTCCTCCAATACAGAGGCAGACAGAAGTCTAGACGATTAAATCCTTCCGACCCCCTTTCACGGAAGATTTTGGGACAACGTGACAGGTAGCGGCGAGCTTATCGTCGTTTTTGCATAGATTGTTAAAGAAATAAAACAGTTAAAACATGTCAGTTTCCATTGATTATAAAAATATAACACAATACAACAAATTATTAGTAAATTTCTTAGTTCGGAAAGGACATAGTTTTAATTAGAGTTTCAGCTCAATTTCAATATTGCATCGCATCGTTTGTGACTAGGTCCAGGGCTCCCAATTGGACCTGGTGACGCCGAGGACGTGGGGGTCCGTGCAGTGGCACAGCAGCTCGGATACCTGGCGAGGAACGTGCAACTATCTTAACGTTTTAAAGTTTTTTTTTGTTTTTGTACTTTGTTTATATATCAATTAGAATATTAATTATGTCATGGTTAGGAACTAGATATCAGTTACGTTATAAAGTGCTCTGATATATCCCGTTAAAGATGTTACGAGTATATTATCTTAACCGGTGTTAGGAGCTAGCCCACACAAAATGAGCTAATCCTGCAAGTGATACTGATATCACAGAACGGGCTGTACCGATTTCAGTGATACTATTCATTTTGTTATAGTGCTACGAACGCGGTTAGTTTGAGTATATACATAAAACAGTCTATGAAAGTCCATTTCAGGTTTGATTCTACAGGCTTCTCGCGATCATTCAGGCGGATTGGCGATCGCTTTGTCACCAGTTTGCTTATTTTAATCTGGTATTTTTCGAGATAGGTAGGGTTGGTAGGGCCATCCCTCTGTCGCCTCTCGAGACACTCACGGACAGAGAGGATTCGTATGCACATGTAAATCATCAACCCCTAGCTTCGAAGGCGGGGTTGCTAGGAACTAAGCTACGGGGTCAGTTTGTGACCTGCGACAGCTGTCCAAGTGCACCGACGTACATAGAGTATTTAGAGATGCCTTCACAAGCCAATCCAAGAAAGTCACGATAGCCAATCTTTAATCTTAAAACCACTTGAAGTTGTTATAAGTTTAAATCCTACAAACTTCTAACTCTGCCCTCACTGTAAATATTATAAGTGGCTACTTATCTCTGTTTAAATAATGTTAATGTTGAAAGATACACGAAAACGCATAATAAGTATGAGAACGCGATATCTACACTGGTGTGCATGAGATAAAGTTAGTAAAAATTAGTGTAATTTGCGTGTATGACAGGTCATATTCAATACTAAAATACTAAAAAGTATGAAACATCAAAATCTCAATATATTTAAACAGAAACATACATCTAGAGATGGTAGACCAATCGATAAATGTTGTCATTCAATAAACTTTTTGTTGCCTTTCAACTAACAAAGTGTAATTGCAATATCTCATGTGACATATACTTCTTATCGTGATCATCGTCATCATAACAGTCTAACAGAAGTCTACTGCTGAACATACGCCTCTCCTAAGGATCGCCACATAGAAAGGTCCTGTGTCATTTGCACCCATCGACTTCCCGCAATGTTCTGCAGGTCGTCGCAGCATCTTGCGGGAGACAGTCTAATACAGACAGTTGTATAATCATTGACTAAGAAAAATATATTAATTAATAATAATACAAAATTAAATAAGTAAAGAATTCATTAATTAATTTAAAGAATTCATTAGTTAATTCATAATATACTTAATATAATATAATTTATAGAAATATGTTTATATATCAACAAAAATCAAATTGCTATACTCTTTCAAGGTGTGTAAATATTTTTAAGAACTTCAAATGGGAATTTTATTTTCTTTTCTCCAATGTATGTATATATACAAGCAAATAAATACATTAATATGACACCTAGGACTGAGGTGATCGTGCCCGACTAATGTCTAGGAAAAGAGTTAATATTGTATTTCCAACATTATAAAAATTTCTTTCGCCTGTTTTATCTCCGCTAGAGATAGACTCTGTGTCGATAGACGAATTTAAATTCTTATTCCAATGAATAAATACACACATACTGTTGTCAAGGGTAAGACAAATCAAAATCAAACTTAGACTTCAATAAATGTTTATTGATCCACACTAACAACATTAATTAAAATATGAAAACAAATGTAGTTTTTAATTGTATGTTGCGTCTAACATCAAACATGGTTGCAGCATCGAATGCCCCTGGCTAGTTTGTCAATACAACATCCCTTTTAAAACCAATGTTAAAATAATATTTAATTATCCTTAATTTTCCTGATTCACTTTATCTACTTTTGCTTTTATTTGAAGCTTTTAATATTTTACACTTTAGTATAGTACATTTAGGCTTTGTAGAGCTATATTATTGCGAATCTAACGCAACCCCATTGAACTTAGTAAACTTTAATTGACCGTTTAACTTGAACACTGAACATCATCAAACATCTATCAAAACAACGTCCCTTTTAAAACCAATGTTAAGATAGTATTATTATATAAGAAATCTTATTACAAATACTATTTTTATAGATAGCCTCAGTATATTAAAATTAAATATTAAAAACAATGGATTTATAATTATCCCTTAAAACTATGTGAACATTAATTAACGCAATAGCTATGAACACTGAAAAATTAGTCAAAACAATATCTCCTTTTAGGCTTATGTTAAAATACCATTGGACACATTGCCATAAATGGCCTTAGTCACATTTGGATTGAATAATTAACTATGAATTTGTAATTATATCTTAAGGCTCTCTAAACATTAATTAACCCAAGAATACATACGTAGAAACATACATTGATATGTTGAAAATCACATACATTGCTCCGATGTCTCATGCGTAAGTAGCAAACTCACTTGTGTTATGGAATCAGAAACAACGAATGGGCCACAAATACCCAGTCCCGAGACATGTAGAAAAAGTAGATTTACTCTTTAAGATTTTCCCTTAGTCTATATGCCCCAAGGAATAATATCATCATAGATGCCCCAAGGAATAATACCCGTCCTAAGTACAAATGTTAGGTTAGGTTGCGAGGTGTCTGGTAGTGCGATCGCCAATCTGCCTGCCAAGCGTGGCGATTACGGCACGCGAGAGGCCTATGTCCAGCAGTGGACTACTGCAAGCTGTTATGTGTGTACTTTATATAAGTGTAATGTATAAGTCGAAGGTAACATAAGCTTTTGTCGGTGCAGCATCTAAGTAAGTAAGCTTAGTTGTGTAACAGCCTTCGACTAAATGCTGCCCCCTGCGGCTCTTCTCGCGGTTTTGTAGTTAACGCGAAACCCTAATTATTGTTTCTAAAATAATGCTAGCCTTAGTTACACCTTACAACATCAGCTACCGCCAGTAAAAGTCCCGTCAAAATCGGTCCAGACGTTTCAGATGTCTGTCCGTTTGTTCCGGCTAGTCTCTGAGACGGCTAGACCGATTTCATCGGGATATACACTGGCAGAAAGGTGATTTTTTGTGGCGTAACGTGGGCTAGTAGGCGATTTTTTATTTTAGAAACATATTCACATATATTCCTCCAATACAGAGGCAGACAGAAGTCTAGACGATTAAATCCTTCCGACCCCCTTTCACGGAAGATTTTGGGACAACGTGACAGGTAGCGGCGAGCTTATCGTCGTTTTTGCATAGATTGTTAAAGAAATAAAACAGTTAAAACATGTCAGTTTCCATTGATTATAAAAATATAACACAATACAACAAATTATTAGTAAATTTCTTAGTTCGGAAAGGACATAGTTTTAATTAGAGTTTCAGCTCAATTTCAATATTGCATCGCATCGTTTGTGACTAGGTCCAGGGCTCCCAATTGGACCTGGTGACGCCGAGGACGTGGGGGTCCGTGCAGTGGCACAGCAGCTCGGATACCTGGCGAGGAACGTGCAACTATCTTAACGTTTTAAAGTTTTTTTTTGTTTTTGTACTTTGTTTATATATCAATTAGAATATTAATTATGTCATGGTTAGGAACTAGATATCAGTTACGTTATAAAGTGCTCTGATATATCCCGTTAAAGATGTTACGAGTATATTATCTTAACCGGTGTTAGGAGCTAGCCCACACAAAATGAGCTAATCCTGCAAGTGATACTGATATCACAGAACGGGCTGTACCGATTTCAGTGATACTATTCATTTTGTTATAGTGCTACGAACGCGGTTAGTTTGAGTATATACATAAAACAGTCTATGAAAGTCCATTTCAGGTTTGATTCTACAGGCTTCTCGCGATCATTCAGGCGGATTGGCGATCGCTTTGTCACCAGTTTGCTTATTTTAATCTGGTATTTTTCGAGATAGGTAGGGTTGGTAGGGCCATCCCTCTGTCGCCTCTCGAGACACTCACGGACAGAGAGGATTCGTATGCACATGTAAATCATCAACCCCTAGCTTCGAAGGCGGGGTTGCTAGGAACTAAGCTACGGGGTCAGTTTGTGACCTGCGACAGCTGTCCAAGTGCACCGACGTACATAGAGTATTTAGAGATGCCTTCACAAGCCAATCCAAGAAAGTCACGATAGCCAATCTTTAATCTTAAAACCACTTGAAGTTGTTATAAGTTTAAATCCTACAAACTTCTAACTCTGCCCTCACTGTAAATATTATAAGTGGCTACTTATCTCTGTTTAAATAATGTTAATGTTGAAAGATACACGAAAACGCATAATAAGTATGAGAACGCGATATCTACACTGGTGTGCATGAGATAAAGTTAGTAAAAATTAGTGTAATTTGCGTGTATGACAGGTCATATTCAATACTAAAATACTAAAAAGTATGAAACATCAAAATCTCAATATATTTAAACAGAAACATACATCTAGAGATGGTAGACCAATCGATAAATGTTGTCATTCAATAAACTTTTTGTTGCCTTTCAACTAACAAAGTGTAATTGCAATATCTCATGTGACATATACTTCTTATCGTGATCATCGTCATCATAACAGTCTAACAGAAGTCTACTGCTGAACATACGCCTCTCCTAAGGATCGCCACATAGAAAGGTCCTGTGTCATTTGCACCCATCGACTTCCCGCAATGTTCTGCAGGTCGTCGCAGCATCTTGCGGGAGACAGTCTAATACAGACAGTTGTATAATCATTGACTAAGAAAAATATATTAATTAATAATAATACAAAATTAAATAAGTAAAGAATTCATTAATTAATTTAAAGAATTCATTAGTTAATTCATAATATACTTAATATAATATAATTTATAGAAATATGTTTATATATCAATTAGAATATTAATTATGTCATGGTTAGGAACTAGATATCAGTTACGTTATAAAGTGCTCTGATATATCCCGTTAAAGATGTTACGAGTATATTATCTTAACCGGTGTTAGGAGCTAGCCCACACAAAATGAGCTAATCCTGCAAGTGATACTGATATCACAGAACGGGCTGTACCGATTTCAGTGATACTATTCATTTTGTTATAGTGCTACGAACGCGGTTAGTTTGAGTATATACATAAAACAGTCTATGAAAGTCCATTTCAGGTTTGATTCTACAGGCTTCTCGCGATCATTCAGGCGGATTGGCGATCGCTTTGTCACCAGTTTGCTTATTTTAATCTGGTATTTTTCGAGATAGGTAGGGTTGGTAGGGCCATCCCTCTGTCGCCTCTCGAGACACTCACGGACAGAGAGGATTCGTATGCACATGTAAATCATCAACCCCTAGCTTCGAAGGCGGGGTTGCTAGGAACTAAGCTACGGGGTCAGTTTGTGACCTGCGACAGCTGTCCAAGTGCACCGACGTACATAGAGTATTTAGAGATGCCTTCACAAGCCAATCCAAGAAAGTCACGATAGCCAATCTTTAATCTTAAAACCACTTGAAGTTGTTATAAGTTTAAATCCTACAAACTTCTAACTCTGCCCTCACTGTAAATATTATAAGTGGCTACTTATCTCTGTTTAAATAATGTTAATGTTGAAAGATACACGAAAACGCATAATAAGTATGAGAACGCGATATCTACACTGGTGTGCATGAGATAAAGTTAGTAAAAATTAGTGTAATTTGCGTGTATGACAGGTCATATTCAATACTAAAATACTAAAAAGTATGAAACATCAAAATCTCAATATATTTAAACAGAAACATACATCTAGAGATGGTAGACCAATCGATAAATGTTGTCATTCAATAAACTTTTTGTTGCCTTTCAACTAACAAAGTGTAATTGCAATATCTCATGTGACATATACTTCTTATCGTGATCATCGTCATCATAACAGTCTAACAGAAGTCTACTGCTGAACATACGCCTCTCCTAAGGATCGCCACATAGAAAGGTCCTGTGTCATTTGCACCCATCGACTTCCCGCAATGTTCTGCAGGTCGTCGCAGCATCTTGCGGGAGACAGTCTAATACAGACAGTTGTATAATCATTGACTAAGAAAAATATATTAATTAATAATAATACAAAATTAAATAAGTAAAGAATTCATTAATTAATTTAAAGAATTCATTAGTTAATTCATAATATACTTAATATAATATAATTTATAGAAATATGTTTATATATCAATTAGAATATTAATTATGTCATGGTTAGGAACTAGATATCAGTTACGTTATAAAGTGCTCTGATATATCCCGTTAAAGATGTTACGAGTATATTATCTTAACCGGTGTTAGGAGCTAGCCCACACAAAATGAGCTAATCCTGCAAGTGATACTGATATCACAGAACGGGCTGTACCGATTTCAGTGATACTATTCATTTTGTTATAGTGCTACGAACGCGGTTAGTTTGAGTATATACATAAAACAGTCTATGAAAGTCCATTTCAGGTTTGATTCTACAGGCTTCTCGCGATCATTCAGGCGGATTGGCGATCGCTTTGTCACCAGTTTGCTTATTTTAATCTGGTATTTTTCGAGATAGGTAGGGTTGGTAGGGCCATCCCTCTGTCGCCTCTCGAGACACTCACGGACAGAGAGGATTCGTATGCACATGTAAATCATCAACCCCTAGCTTCGAAGGCGGGGTTGCTAGGAACTAAGCTACGGGGTCAGTTTGTGACCTGCGACAGCTGTCCAAGTGCACCGACGTACATAGAGTATTTAGAGATGCCTTCACAAGCCAATCCAAGAAAGTCACGATAGCCAATCTTTAATCTTAAAACCACTTGAAGTTGTTATAAGTTTAAATCCTACAAACTTCTAACTCTGCCCTCACTGTAAATATTATAAGTGGCTACTTATCTCTGTTTAAATAATGTTAATGTTGAAAGATACACGAAAACGCATAATAAGTATGAGAACGCGATATCTACACTGGTGTGCATGAGATAAAGTTAGTAAAAATTAGTGTAATTTGCGTGTATGACAGGTCATATTCAATACTAAAATACTAAAAAGTATGAAACATCAAAATCTCAATATATTTAAACAGAAACATACATCTAGAGATGGTAGACCAATCGATAAATGTTGTCATTCAATAAACTTTTTGTTGCCTTTCAACTAACAAAGTGTAATTGCAATATCTCATGTGACATATACTTCTTATCGTGATCATCGTCATCATAACAGTCTAACAGAAGTCTACTGCTGAACATACGCCTCTCCTAAGGATCGCCACATAGAAAGGTCCTGTGTCATTTGCACCCATCGACTTCCCGCAATGTTCTGCAGGTCGTCGCAGCATCTTGCGGGAGACAGTCTAATACAGACAGTTGTATAATCATTGACTAAGAAAAATATATTAATTAATAATAATACAAAATTAAATAAGTAAAGAATTCATTAATTAATTTAAAGAATTCATTAGTTAATTCATAATATACTTAATATAATATAATTTATAGAAATATGTTTATATATCAACAAAAATCAAATTGCTATACTCTTTCAAGGTGTGTAAATATTTTTAAGAACTTCAAATGGGAATTTTATTTTCTTTTCTCCAATGAATGTATATATACAAGCAAATAAATAAATAAATACATTAATATGACACCTAAGACTGAGGTGATCGTGCCCGACTAATGTCTAGGAAAAGAGTTAATATTGTATTTCCAACATTATAAAAATTTCTTTCGCCTGTTTTATCTCCGCTAGAGATAGACTCTGTGTCGATAGACGAATTTAAATTCTTATTCCAATGAATAAATACACACATACTGTTGTCAAGGGTAAGACAAATCAAAATCAAACTTAGACTTCAATAAATGTTTATTGATCCACACTAACAACATTAATTAAAATATGAAAACAAATGTAGTTTTTAATTGTATGTTGCGTCTAACATCAAACATGGTTGCAGCATCGAATGCCCCTGGCTAGTTTGTCAATACAACATCCCTTTTAAAACCAATGTTAAAATAATATTTAATTATCCTTAATTTTCCTGATTCACTTTATCTACTTTTGCTTTTATTTGAAGCTTTTAATATTTTACACTTTAGTATAGTACATTTAGGCTTTGTAGAGCTATATTATTGCGAATCTAACGCAACCCCATTGAACTTAGTAAACTTTAATTGACCGTTTAACTTGAACACTGAACATCATCAAACATCTATCAAAACAACGTCCCTTTTAAAACCAATGTTAAGATAGTATTATTATATAAGAAATCTTATTACAAATACTATTTTTATAGATAGCCTCAGTATATTAAAATTAAATATTAAAAACAATGGATTTATAATTATCCCTTAAAACTATGTGAACATTAATTAACGCAATAGCTATGAACACTGAAAAATTAGTCAAAACAATATCTCCTTTTAGGCTTATGTTAAAATACCATTGGACACATTGCCATAAATGGCCTTAGTCACATTTGGATTGAATAATTAACTATGAATTTGTAATTATATCTTAAGGCTCTCTAAACATTAATTAACCCAAGAATACATACGTAGAAACATACATTGATATGTTGAAAATCACATACATTGCTCCGATGTCTCATGCGTAAGTAGCAAACTCACTTGTGTTATGGAATCAGAAACAACGAATGGGCCACAAATACCCAGTCCCGAGACATGTAGAAAAGTAGATTTACTCTTTAAGATTTTCCCCTTAGTCTATATGCCCCAAGGAATAATATCATCATAGATGCCCCAAGGAATAATACCCGTCCTAAGTACAAATGTTAGGTTAGGTTGCGAGGTGTCTGGTAGTGCGATCGCCAATCTGCCTGCCAAGCGTGGCGATTACGGCACGCGAGAGGCCTATGTCCAGCAGTGGACTACTGCAAGCTGTTATGTGTGTACTTTATATAAGTGTAATGTATAAGTCGAAGGTAACATAAGCTTTTGTCGGTGCAGCATCTAAGTAAGTAAGCTTAGTTGTGTAACAGCCTTCGACTAAATGCTGCCCCCCTGCGGCTCTTCTCGCGGTTTTGTAGTTAACGCGAAACCCTAATTATTGTTTCTAAAATAATGCTAGCCTTAGTTACACCTTACAACATCAGCTACCGCCAGTAAAAGTCCCGTCAAAATCGGTCCAGACGTTTCAGATGTCTGTCCGTTTGTTCCGGCTAGTCTCTGAGACGGCTAGACCGATTTCATCGGGATATACACTGGCAGAAAGGTGATTTTTTGTGGCGTAACGTGGGCTAGTAGGCGATTTTTTTTATTTTAGAAACATATTCACATATATTCCTCCAATACAGAGGCAGACAGAAGTCTAGACGATTAAATCCTTCCGACCCCCTTTCACGGAAGATTTTGGGACAACGTGACAGGTAGCGGCGAGCTTATCGTCGTTTTTGCATAGATTGTTAAAGAAATAAAACAGTTAAAACATGTCAGTTTCCATTGATTATAAAAATATAACACAATACAACAAATTATTAGTAAATTTCTTAGTTCGGAAAGGACATAGTTTTAATTAGAGTTTCAGCTCAATTTCAATATTGCATCGCATCGTTTGTGACTAGGTCCAGGGCTCCCAATTGGACCTGGTGACGCCGAGGACGTGGGGGTCCGTGCAGTGGCACAGCAGCTCGGATACCTGGCGAGGAACGTGCAACTATCTTAACGTTTTAAAGTTTTTTTTTGTTTTTGTACTTTGTTTATATATCAATTAGAATATTAATTATGTCATGGTTAGGAACTAGATATCAGTTACGTTATAAAGTGCTCTGATATATCCCGTTAAAGATGTTACGAGTATATTATCTTAACCGGTGTTAGGAGCTAGCCCACACAAAATGAGCTAATCCTGCAAGTGATACTGATATCACAGAACGGGCTGTACCGATTTCAGTGATACTATTCATTTTGTTATAGTGCTACGAACGCGGTTAGTTTGAGTATATACATAAAAACAGTCTATGAAAGTCCATTTCAGGTTTGATTCTACAGGCTTCTCGCGATCATTCAGGCGGATTGGCGATCGCTTTGTCACCAGTTTGCTTATTTTAATCTGGTATTTTCGAGATAGGTAGGGTTGGTAGGGCCATCCCTCTGTCGCCTCTCGAGACACTCACGGACAGAGAGGATTCGTATGCACATGTAAATCATCAACCCCTAGCTTCGAAGGCGGGGTTGCTAGGAACTAAGCTACGGGGTCAGTTTGTGACCTGCGACAGCTGTCCAAGTGCACCGACGTACATAGAGTATTTAGAGATGCCTTCACAAGCCAATCCAAGAAAGTCACGATAGCCAATCTTTAATCTTAAAACCACTTGAAGTTGTTATAAGTTTAAATCCTACAAACTTCTAACTCTGCCCTCACTGTACATATTATAAGTGGCTACTTATCTCTGTTTAAATAATGTTAATGTTGAAAGATACACGAAAACGCATAATAAGTATGAGAACGCGATATCTACACTGGTGTGCATGAGATAAAGTTAGTAAAAATTAGTGTAATTTGCGTGTATGACAGGTCATATTCAATACTAAAATACTAAAAAGTATGAAACATCAAAATCTCAATATATTTAAACAGAAACATACATCTAGAGATGGTAGACCAATCGATAAATGTTGTCATTCAATAAACTTTTTGTTGCCTTTCAACTAACAAAGTGTAATTGCAATATCTCATGTGACATATACTTCTTATCGTGATCATCGTCATCATAACAGTCTAACAGAAGTCTACTGCTGAACATACGCCTCTCCTAAGGATCGCCACATAGAAAGGTCCTGTGTCATTTGCACCCATCGACTTCCCGCAATGTTCTGCAGGTCGTCGCAGCATCTTGCGGGAGACAGTCTAATACAGACAGTTGTATAATCATTGACTAAGAAAAATATATTAATTAATAATAATACAAAATTAAATAAGTAAAGAATTCATTAATTAATTTAAAGAATTCATTAGTTAATTCATAATATACTTAATATAATATAATTTATAGAAATATGTTTATATATCAACAAAAATCAAATTGCTATACTCTTTCAAGGTGTGTAAATATTTTTAAGAACTTCAAATGGGAATTTTATTTTCTTTTCTCCAATGTATGTATATATACAAGCAAATAAATACATTAATATGACACCTAGGACTGAGGTGATCGTGCCCGACTAATGTCTAGGAAAAGAGTTAATATTGTATTTCCAACATTATAAAAATTTCTTTCGCCTGTTTTATCTCCGCTAGAGATAGACTCTGTGTCGATAGACGAATTTAAATTCTTATTCCAATGAATAAATACACACATACTGTTGTCAAGGGTAAGACAAATCAAAATCAAACTTAGACTTCAATAAATGTTTATTGATCCACACTAACAACATTAATTAAAATATGAAAACAAATGTAGTTTTTTAATTGTATGTTGCGTCTAACATCAAACATGGTTGCAGCATCGAATGCCCCTGGCTAGTTTGTCAATACAACATCCCTTTTAAAACCAATGTTAAAATAATATTTAATTATCCTTAATTTTCCTGATTCACTTTATCTACTTTTGCTTTTATTTGAAGCTTTTAATATTTTACACTTTAGTATAGTACATTTAGGCTTTGTAGAGCTATATTATTGCGAATCTAACGCAACCCCATTGAACTTAGTAAACTTTAATTGACCGTTTAACTTGAACACTGAACATCATCAAACATCTATCAAAACAACGTCCCTTTTAAAACCAATGTTAAGATAGTATTATTATATAAGAAATCTTATTACAAATACTATTTTTATAGATAGCCTCAGTATATTAAAATTAAATATTAAAAACAATGGATTTATAATTATCCCTTAAAACTATGTGAACATTAATTAACGCAATAGCTATGAACACTGAAAATTAGTCAAAACAATATCTCCTTTTAGGCTTATGTTAAAATACCATTGGACACATTGCCATAAATGGCCTTAGTCACATTTGGATTGAATAATTAACTATGAATTTGTAATTATATCTTAAGGCTCTCTAAACATTAATTAACCCAAGAATACATACGTAGAAACATACATTGATATGTTGAAAATCACATACATTGCTCCGATGTCTCATGCGTAAGTAGCAAACTCACTTGTGTTATGGAATCAGAAACAACGAATGGGCCACAAATACCCAGTCCCGAGACATGTAGAAAAGTAGATTTACTCTTTAAGATTTTCCCTTAGTCTATATGCCCCAAGGAATAATATCATCATAGATGCCCCAAGGAATAATATCATCATAGATGCCCCAAGGAATAATATCATCATAGATGCCCCAAGGAATAATATCATCATAGATGCCCCAAGGAATAATATCATCATAGATGCCCCAAGGAATAATATCATCATAGATGCCCCAAGGAATAATATCATCATAGATGCCCCAAGGAATAATATCATCATAGATGCCCCAAGGAATAATATCATCATAGATGCCCCAAGGAATAATATCATCATAGATGCCCCAAGGAATAATATCATCATAGATGCCCCAAGGAATAATATCATCATAGATGCCCCAAGGAATAATATCATCATAGATGCCCCAAGGAATAATATCATCATAGATGCCCCAAGGAATAATATCATCATAGATGCCCCAAGGAATAATATCATCATAGATGCCCCAAGGAATAATATCATCATAGATGCCCCAAGGAATAATATCATCATAGATGCCCCAAGGAATAATATCATCATAGATGCCCCAAGGAATAATATCATCATAGATGCCCCAAGGAATAATATCATCATAGATGCCCCAAGGAATAATATCATCATAGATGCCCCAAGGAATAATATCATCATAGATGCCCCAAGGAATAATATCATCATAGATGCCCCAAGGAATAATATCATCATAGATGCCCCAAGGAATAATATCATCATAGATGCCCCAAGGAATAATATCATCATAGATGCCCCAAGGAATAATATCATCATAGATGCCCCAAGGAATAATATCATCATAGATGCCCCAAGGAATAATATCATCATAGATGCCCCAAGGAATAATATCATCATAGATGCCCCAAGGAATAATATCATCATAGATGCCCCAAGGAATAATATCATCATAGATGCCCCAAGGAATAATATCATCATAGATGCCCCAAGGAATAATATCATCATAGATGCCCCAAGGAATAATATCATCATAGATGCCCCAAGGAATAATATCATCATAGATGCCCCAAGGAATAATATCATCATAGATGCCCCAAGGAATAATATCATCATAGATGCCCCAAGGAATAATATCATCATAGATGCCCCAAGGAATAATATCATCATAGATGCCCCAAGGAATAATATCATCATAGATGCCCCAAGGAATAATATCATCATAGATGCCCCAAGGAATAATATCATCATAGATGCCCCAAGGAATAATATCATCATAGATGCCCCAAGGAATAATATCATCATAGATGCCCCAAGGAATAATATCATCATAGATGCCCCAAGGAATAATATCATCATAGATGTTATGACAAGTGTCCACATTATTCGTCAAGCGGGCAAATCCGGACGGAGTCGCTTGAGAGTGGAACCGGAGAT
Source organism: Sericinus montela (assembly GCA_029286605.1). Classification (NCBI taxonomy): domain Eukaryota; kingdom Metazoa; phylum Arthropoda; class Insecta; order Lepidoptera; family Papilionidae; genus Sericinus; species Sericinus montela. The sequence goes on from JAGSMR010000518.1 coordinate 101,181, forward strand.
ACAGAGAGGAAAAGACGGCTACTACAACCAAGCTGTTCTTCCGGATGCTATTAGTGCCAATTTATAAAAGGAATTGAACTGGACCCACTGACGACACAATATTGACTGACACGGGGGTTTGGAGTATTTGCACAGGTTTAAGTGCAAGGATAACCCCTCCTGCGTCTGTGACAGGGAAAAGAATGAAACAATCATACACCTCATTGGGTGGAGTGCCCTAAATATTATAAAGTAAGAAAAGACCTAGAATTACAGCTTCAATGCAAAATTAATATAGAGGATATACACATATTGTTGAGAGACAAAACAAGTAGGGGTAAATTTTTTAGAATACTGCAAGTATATCGCTAAGATAACAATAGAAAGTAATAAATAGATATATAAAATTAGTAGTATAAGATTTTATTCATACAAGTATTAAATAAGGCACAATATTGTTAAGTAAAATAACAAACTATAGGCATTAGAATAGGTAATTGAATATATAAATTAATTAGAAATATATATAACAATCTGAAAAACATGTAGAAATAGTTAAGAAAACTTGTAATGTAAACACAAAATAGTGATATGGAAATAGTAGTTAAGAAATGTAGAAACTAAGTTTGTATTAAAATAAGTACTGCATTGATACCATACAACAAGTAAATATAATACTAAGAAAAATGAAGAATGTAATGTTAAGTTCCTAACAGAAAGTAAT